>WEIS01009680.1:0-11511 GCA_013389965.1 Todus mexicanus | reverse complement strand
GAGAGGTTCTGAGTGCGTGGAGAGGTCCTTGGTGCAGGAATGCCCACACAGTGGTACATGGGGAGGTCCCTGGTGTCAGGGTGCTGGTGCAAGAGGTGCAAGGAGTGCAGGCTGACACAGTGAGATCCATAGTGCTGCTCTTCACGTGCATCCCTATACAGTAAAGTCTGTAGTGCTGGTGTGCATGTGCAGGGGTGCACAGAGAGGTCCCTGGTTCTGGGGTGCATGTGTTGGGGTGCGGGGATAGATCTGAGGTGCTCAGAGACATCGGTTCTTCTGTGTAACTTCACACACCTCTGAAGCTCCTGCCTGGATGAGGTGGCCTCGTTCTCTGATCTGCTCCTACAGGGCAAGCAGGAGGTCAGCATCTCTGAGGTGTGCACGTGCGTCGTTGTTATCCTCCTGCCAAACTCAGCTGGGGCGGAGGCTCAAAGTTACCCAAGTCTCATTGCTGCAGCATTAGTCCATCATTGCATTATGGGATTTCAGAGCCTTTCCCAGGGATATTTCCAAAGTGAGAGGTTTCCTGCAGATGCTGATCTCTATGTGATTGTTTGAACCAGAGAGGTGATGTGCTGATGTCTCCCATCACTGTGCCTTCATTGCTGAGCTCCATCACCCATGTGATGAAGGCAGGTCCCAATGGGGCAGTTCACGCAGCTTTGGAGCTGTAGCAGGAACTTCTCCTAATTTCAGGATGGAGAAGGTGGTGCCATCACACAAAGAGAAGATGCAGCAGGGCAGCACTGGGGTTTGGTCTGAACAGAGTTTCTTCAACTTCTCCCAAAGTTTTCCCCTGGAAAGCAGAGGAGACTCCATTGCTTGCTTGCTTGCTTGCTTGCTTGTTTCATTCCTTCCTTGTTTCCTTCCATCCATCTATCTATCTATCCATCCATCCATCCATCTATCTATTCTTCCATGTTTCCTTCTCTCTCTCTATCTATCTATCCATCCATCCATCATCCATCCATCCCCATCAATCTCCATCCATATCCATCCATCTCTTCACATCTCCATCTATCTCCACCCACCCATCCAGCCATCACCCTCTGCCTATCCCCCTCCACCTATCTCCACCACCCCTCCAACACAACAGGTCTCACTGGCTACATAGGCATGATTTTCAGAGTGGGCATGGTCTGACTTCTTGGATATCTCCTGAAGGCATCAAGCCCAGCTTGGACAGGCAGAAACCACTAAAGCAAATATATTGCGGTTCCCACCATGGTGTTTCCAGGCCAGGATGTGTCCAGAGAAGAAAAATCATCCACTTCCGCCCCCTTTCCCTCAGCATTGCTCTTTTTAAAGCTCTGATGGTTGGTCCCGGTGGGGCTGTTTCTCCGGACTCCCTTGGTTTCCATGGAGAGGATGGGTGAGGAATTTCAAAGGGAATGGCTCCAGTAAATGAACTCTTCTCTAAAAATAGTGTGTTTGCTTTTGGGTCTTTGGGAACTGTGTCCCGGCCAATGGGAGGGAGAATGAAAATCAGCATCTGGGTAAAAATATTCCAGTAACTCTTCGTGCAAAATCCCGTTGGAGCTGCTCAGCTTCCGGGGGACGGGGCACTGCTCCCAGTCTGCCCAGCTCTTGCCCCATTTTAAGTTGAATCCCTTTAATTTGAGGAGTAAAAAGTTATTGACAGTTGGACTTGTGTGACCCCCATGTCCTGTGATGTCCCAGAGCCCCTGGGCATGTCCATTTTGGGGAATCAGGGCATGACCATCACCACCTTCCACTGCACCAGTGATATCTAAGACACCAGTGAACCCCACTAGGACATCTGTGCATGGATGTACTGGGAAAAGGACATCTGTGGTAGTGTCCACTGCCAGGTTTCCTCAGGAGAAAAAGCCAGAATCCCAAATTAGGAATGGCCATCATCAGGTTCTGCCCGGAGAGGCTGCCATCCCTGTGAGGGAGTGACCACCACTGGAGGAGTCTCCATCTCCAGCTGGGGACAGCCACCACCAGCTCCCCTTTGGACAATCCATCATCCTCATATGGGGATTGCCACCACCAGGTTGGCCCTGGAGGAGTCACCATCCCAGTGAGGGGGCAACCAACAACAAGTTCCCTTTCAAGAAGTCACCATCCCCATCTGGGGCGAGCCACCACCAGGTCCCCCCTGGAGGAGTCACTATCCCTATGTGGGGACAGCCACCACCAGCTCCCCTCTGAAGGAGCCACCATCCTGACATGTGGGTCACCACCACCAGCTCCCCTGGAGAAGCCACCGTTCTGACACAGCAACAGCCACTACCAGATCCCCTCTAGAGGAACCACCATCCCAATATGGGGACATTGGCACCTCCTCATGGTCCCTGGGGCTGGAGAACGTTTCCTTGGTGGTGCCGTGCAGTTGCTATTTGTGACCGCCTGTTCCCGGGCCCTCCGGTACTCTCCAAAAAAAACAAGAAGGGAGTTGTTTGCATTTGAAGATTGGCATCTCCAAGCCCAGGATATGGTTTCCTGCTTTTTTTAGCTGGAGTAGCAGCAGACTCGTCGGCCTGCCCTGATTTGGCATCTTTCTTCTTGCAAATTTTTTTTTTTTTTTTTTTTGGAAGGGTTTCATCCTGACCCCTCGGCAGAAACGCCGTCACTAGCGGTTGGGGATCAGTTTTGGTCCTTTATTTTGTTTTTCTGAGTTGCCCAAAACCCCAGTGAGATGGGATGTAGATGGCTCAGAGCCTCAGTAAGCGGAGAGGGGACTCGTCCCTTGGTCTTCCGAACCCGGCGCAGGTCAGTAGATGCTTCAAGGCCCTTTTTTGGGCACTCCTCCCTCCCTACCCCAGGATGCCGCCGTGACAATGACCTGGCAGGGAAGTAATCGCCTCTCGCCTTGCTGTGATGTGACGTGGGATGTGGGCGTTCCTGGTGAGGTCTGTGGTTCCCCCCACCACCACCACTGGCTCTCTGCCACCTCTTGCAGCCGTGATGGGCAAGGGGACCCACTGAGCATTGAGTGCTGCTGGATGGGGTGGCATGGGTGACACTGGGGATGGAGGCTGGTGTGGGCACAAAGGGGGCCTTCTGCTGGTGGTTGCATCGAGGCTGCTGCCAAGGGTATGGAACCATGCTGGTGTGGAGCATGAGAAGGGCCAGGGCAGGGGCATGGTATGGGTCGTTTGGGGCTCCTGGCTCCTGTATGTCCATCAGCTTCTAGCTTTCCGTCAGCTCTTGGGTGTCCGTCAGCTCCTGGATGTTTGTGGATTTGTGGGTGCCCATGGACTCCTGATACTTGTAGGCTCCTGGGTGCCCATCAGCTCCTGGGTGATCATGGACTCCTGGGCATCTGTTGGCTCTTGAGTGCACATCAGTTCCTGGATGTCCATCAGCTCCTGCGTGCTTGCGGATTCGTGGATGCCCATGGACTCCTAGTACCTTTGGGATCCTGAGCATCCATCCATCAGCTCTGGGATCTCCATGGACTCCTGGATGCTTGTGCATTTCTGAGTGTCCATGGACTTCTGGTGCCTGTTGGATCCTGGATGCTCATTGGATCCTGGGTGCTCATCAGCTCCTGGGTGTCCATCAGCTCCTGGGTGTCTGTGGATTTCTAGGTGCCTGTGGACTTGTGATAGCTGTTGGATCCTAAGCATCCATCAGCTCCTGGGTGCCTGTCATCTGCTGTATGCTTGCAGATTTGTGTGTGCCCATGGACTCCTGGGTACCTGTTAGATACCGGCCATTCATGAGTTTGTGCACTTCCATGGATTCTGGGTTCCCATAAGCTCCTGGATGTCTATCTGTTTCTTTGTGCTTGTTGATCGATGAGTGCCCATGGACTCGTGGTACCTATTGGATCCTGAGCATCCGTCAGCTCCTGCACATGGGATGCCCATTGGCTTCTGGGTGCCCATGGACTCCTGGGTGTCTGTTGGCTCTTGGGTGCCCAACAGCTCCTGGGTGCCTGTAAGTTCCTTGGTGTTGAGAGGTCCTGGATGCTCATGGACTCCAGGATATCCCCATGGCATCCACGAGCTTCTGAGCATCCACCAACTCTTGGGTGTCCTTTGGTTTCCAGATAACTCTCAGCTTCTGGAATACTGGGTCCACATGGAAGCCTGGATGCCCATCAGCTGCTGGTGCCCATATGTTCCTGGTGCCCATCAGCTTCCGGGTGCCCAGAGGCTTCTCGATGTCTTTTCGCTCTCAGATGCCCATTGGCTTCTGATGCCCATCAGCTTCTGGGTGCCCAGAGGTTTCTGGATGCCTTTTCACTCTCAGATGCCCATTGGCTTCTGATACCCATCAGCTTCTAGTGCCCATCAACTCCTTGGTGCCTATCAGCTCCCAGCTGCCCACCAGCTGCTGTTGCCCATTGGCTTCTGGATGCCCTTTGGTTCTTGGGTGCCCATCACCTCCTGGTGCCCAGTGGCTCCTGGTGCCCATCACCCCTTGAGTGCCAGGCCAGCACCTTCCTGGGTACCCCAAGTTTGCTTGCACCCTCCTCACCTGGATCCACACCCCATGTCAGCAGGCACCCAGGGCACCTCTTATCCACATGTGCCAGGCTGGCACCCAGCGACAATGCCAATGGGTGCCAGCATTGGGCACCCTTCCCCTCCCTGGCTTCCCTCACCCCCCAAAAAATCCCAGTAACTATTGCTTTGGGGTGCTACAGGACACGGGGTGCCAACAGCTGGTGGGGGACGCAGGGGTGATGGTGAGTTGGGGGATGTCAATACCCCTCGCCTGGTGGGTGCGAGGCTTAGCGCATCTGGAGGTGATGGAGAAAGTGGGGGCGGGGGTGAGGGGGAGAAGAGCGTGGCTGACCTCAGCATCTGGAAAGCTGCGCTCTTGGGCCGCGGCCTGCGTGCCGAAAACCGGAGGCCAAAAAAACCTTCCATATTTGGTGAAAGCTGCTCTAGGACTCGGCAAAGACTGGCGGCAAACGGGGGGCCAGCGAGCCCCCCGCCGTGCCCCGGGCCACGGCAACACGAGTTCTGCAAGGACTCTGCAAACGCGCCAGGGGATGGATGGTGGATGTCTTGGGAGGGGGGAGTAAACTGGGGTGAGCGTTGTGGATTGGGTAGGAGAGGGGCATGGGGAGGGGGGGACTCATGGAGTGCTGCCAGCAGAGGAGGAGGGGTGCCCTGAGATGAACCAGCATGACTCTGAGCCTCATATTTTGAGAGAGGGGGTGGGGGACCCCTCACACTCCGGCGCCAGTGATGCAAACCCTGATTTCAAGTGAAAATCCCATGGGAAAAGCCCTGCGGCTCATTTAAAGGATGAATTTTTGTTGCTTCGGGAAATGAGGCTCCCGCCGTCTCCCTGCTCCCCATCTCGCCAGCGCTGCTCCTGGGATGGCATTGGGATGCCCGGTATCCCTCCACCCTGCGCTGAAAAAGTTACTCTGACTCCTTTATTCTTTAATCCTGGCTTTTTCTCACACTTACAAAGGAGAATTACAACCAGGCTGCGTCCTCCTGGGATGAATCACCACAGCCGAGAAGTCAAAGAAGGGAAAACAACTGAGTTCTCGGAGTATCCATTGGGGACTGAAGCCACCCCCCTCCTCCTCCTCCTCCTCCTCCTCCTCCCCCTCCTCCTCTTCCTTCTCCTTCTCTTCCTCCCCATCCCAGAAGCGGTTGCACCACCACATTTCTCCATGGGAGCATCCCTGAACAAATCAAGGCTCCTCAGCGAGCTGGGAGCCTGGGAAAAACCACGGCCGAGGGAAAAGCAAACATCTCCAGCCACAGGACTGCGAATAAACACGGGAGTATTATTAGTAACCGGAGCAAAGCTGAATCAGAGCTGCTGATTTATGCTCTTATTTCCTTTCAAGAAGTTACACTTCAGAAAAGTGGCTCTGACTTTTCTTACCCGTGGGAGAAGAGCGAGTGGCTGGGGGGGGAGGGGAGGGGAGAGGAGGCAGCCCTGGATGTGATGCTGCGTGGTGTTGCCCTAACTCGGACGCGGTCCCGCTCCTGTGGCACAGGTCCTGTTTCTCCCCTGAGGCATTCCCCTTGGATGTGCAGGGTGGTTTCTTCAGTACATGGGACCTGGTGGTCCCAGGGATGGATGGGGCTGATACCTAAGGATGGGATGGCTGGCATTCAGGAATGAGGAGATTGGTACCAGAGATGGAGGCAATTTGAACCCAGGGATGAGGTGACATACCCCTGGGAAAGAGGCAGCTGGCACTCAGGGATGGTGGTGGCTGGTACCAAGTGATGGACTTGACTGGTACCCGTGGATGGAGGTGGTGCCCAGGAATGCGGGCACTGGTGCCCAGGGATGCTGTGACTGATGCCCAGGGATGATTGTGGCTGGTGCCGTGGATGGAGTGACTGGTACCCAGGGATAGAGTGTCATGCTCAGCAATGTGATGACTGGTAGTCAGGGATGGGGAAGATGGGTGCTAGGGATGGGAGTTACTGATGCCCAGGAATGGAAGAGATTGGTACCCAAGGATGCCAGGGGCTGGTACCCATGGATGGCAGTGGCTGGTACATAGCAAAGCAAGGGCTTCCCCTGTCTGGTGGCTGCCTATGTGGCACAGAGCTGTGTGGGACATATGGCTGAGCATCGTTTATGTCAAGGTGAAGGTTGGATGCGTTTCTCTTGAAAGCCCTACAAAACCCAGATCAAACCTCCTGCTTGAAAACATCCCGAGAGGAGATAATGTGATTTTTACAAGCGGTTTTCCTGCCAGAAGCTACATGATTGAGGAAATAGGGAATTGAATGCAATGGCATCATCCTATTTTGGATGATGGTGCCAACCAGTGGCTTTTCCAGCTGCACAAGCAAGTTTTACATGTCAGGATGATGCCATTTGCTGCGGGTGTGTTTGCTCGTGACGTTGGAAGGGATGAAAGTAGGTCCAGTTTTATTTCCAAGCCTTTTTTCCAGGATTTTGGTAGAAATAAAGTCAAGGGGGCATTAAAATTATTAATCTTGGGAGTTCGCCGTGCACTGCAGGCTCCCTGGGGCAGGGGACTCTCCCCATGGGCCAGTGGCTCCCACTATGTCCCAGCTCCCTCTAGTGGGATCTGCCCCAGAAAAGAAACGCCCACGGTAAGAAAAGGTGCAGAAATCCCAGTTCCCCTCCAGTTCCTTCCAAACTGGGAATGGGAGTCTTGAGGAGGTGCTGAGATTCAGGCTGTTCCTACCACAACCCTACTACAAGACCCTAGAGAATCCCTCCCCCCCTCCGCTTCCCCAGCAGTGTGGAGCATCAGGAGCCAGTGGCAGGGGCAAGCCGTAATGGGAGGAAAGACAACAAGTATTGATGTATACTTATAATTTTGGCACATTTTCGAGGGGTGGGAATAATTTTGGTTGAAGCAGGGCTAGCTCCTCCTTCGGCAGCTGTGGGTTGAACCGGAAAGGCCCCGAGTGGCAAATCCCACTCCCAAAGTGATCCAAAATGCTCCAGATTTTTCCTAATGCCAGAGGGGTTTTTGTTACCAAATTGAAGTCTTAGGGTCAGAATCCAGAATCCTCCCTACAGTTCACTTAGAGCATGGCTGAGCCCTGACATAACTCGTTACACCACTGACCTTGAAGAAGTGCTGCATATTGCGGTTCCAGGAAGGGGATTTAGGGTTAAACGGTGTCTCTGGGGATATGGAGATCCCTCCTCCCATGGGATGTGATTTTAGCATCCGAGCCAGGTGGTGACAGCGTGTGTGACACCCGCCTGCATGTCCCTGGCTTCAGCAACCCAGTTCCTGCTGGCAGCGGGATTTGGTGCGTGTGGGGAAGTCCCCAGAGGGGCTGCAAGTGGCATCATTACATGTACCTATCTATGCACAGTCTTGGCCTGGGCTCAAGGGTCAGAGGATGCCATGATGGCTGAGATTCTTTATGGATATACATCCCTGCTCTCCCTTTCCCCTAAGCTCCTTATTTCTCTTTTAAAAAATGACGTTTTTAGGACTTTTCTCCATTACTGCCTCTTTGTTTGCAGGGAGTGGAGGCAAGACACAATTTGCCAGGTCCTCTTTTTAATATTTTAATGTGGTTTTTATATAGTTTAAGATGTTTTAAAGTCTCTGTGAATGCTCAAGCTCCTCCTGCATCACTAATCCCAGGTGGGGAAAAGCAAAAGGATGGATTTGCACCTGGATTTTGTATTAAAAAATAAAGTAGAGCTCTAGGAGAGCTCCTGTCCTTTGGTGGAAAGCCAAGTGACCTTGGGGGTTGTATTTCCAATGCTGGAGGGAAAAACTGGGGGGAAAACCCCTCTCTGAGCCCCCCCCCCGCTCCTGGATTTGGGGTGCAGCCAAATCACCACCCAAATCCCTAGTGCCGGATCTTTGGGATTTGGGAAGCATCCTCAAAATGCTGGCACAAACCTTTGGGATGGGGGATGAACTCCTTGACTTCATCCCAAGGGATCAGGGTGCTTTTCCTGGGAGGGTTTGGGGTTTTGGGGGGAAGGAAATACCCAGTTTGCAAAAAAAGAAAAAAAGAAGAAAAAAAAAAAAGGCTGGTCTGAAAGGAAATCTAAAGGTGTTTACAAAGAGCCGTGCTGCTAAAAATAACTAGCTCATATTTTAGACGACCCTAAAAATAGGCAGTGCTGTTGGAGTGGCCAAACACTCCCAGGAATTTCCTGTGGGCTGCGGGCCGCGCGCAGGGGGGTCCGGGCTCGGCAGCCGGCGGGGATGGCCAGCATCGCTCCGGCTTTTGCTTTCCTGGGTGATGGCAAGATGACCTCCGTTGAGCCCCTGAATGCACAGTGGGATCCAGGCTGGCTCCTTCTCTGATCTGGATGGCAGTGGGCTTAACCCTTATCCATCCATCCATCCATCCATCCATCCTCCCTCCCCAATAACATCCAAAGAAGTTGTACGGGTTTGAGAGTGGTTTTTTAAAACCCCATAAGCCCAAAGCTCAACCTTAATAGTAGACACCGGAGAATCTACTCGCACCACGACTGCGGGAAGACACTGCGTTAAATGATGGGATTGATTCCAGGTTGGTGGTTGGGGAGTGGGAAAGACCCTCTGTAGATATGGGATCCCCCTGCTTACCCCGGGGACAAGCGATCCCATGGGAAGGCTCGAGGGCGTTGCTGCAGGCAGAGAGGCCGGGTCACGGCGTCACCACGTTGCAGCGTCACCACGTCACAGGCCAGCTGGGGCCGGGGTTGCATCTCAAATGAGGCAGGGATTGCAGGAGGAATGGGTTTGGGATTGCGACGCGGATGAATCGGGGATCGCAACGCAGATGGGCCTGAGATTGCAAACCAAATGGGTTTGGGATTGTGACAGGGAATGGGTCTGGGATTGCAACAGGAATGGGTTTGGGATTGCAACCTGGATGTCTTTGGGGTTACAGCCCGAATGGGTCCAGAAATGCAACCGAGGGGCGTCCAGAATTGTAACCAGGTGGGTTTGGAATTGCAACCTAGATGCATCAGGGATTGGAACCCAAATGAGCCTGGGATTGCAACACAGATGGACCCAGGATTGTGAACCAAGTGGGTCTGGGCTTGCAACAGGAATGGATTTGGGATTGCAGCCAGATGGGTCCTGGAATTGCAACCCAAATAAGCTCAGGATTGCGAGTCGAGTGGGTCTGAGGTTGCAACCCAGATGGCTCTGGAGTTACAGCCCAACTAGGTCCAGAACTGCAACCAAAGTGGGTCCAGGACTACAACCAAATGAGCCCAGGACTGCAATGCAGACAGACCCACAGCTGCAACCCAGGTGGGCCTGGGATTGTAACAGGAATGGGTTTGGGATTGCAACCCGCATGAATCAGAGGTTGGAACCCAAATGAGCCCACGATTGCAACACAGATGGACTCAGGACTGTGAACCAAGTGGGTCTGGGATTGCAACCCAGATGGCTCTGGGATTACAGCCCAAACGGGTCCAGAACTACAATCCAGGGGTGTACAGGATTGCAACCAAATGGGTTTGGGATTGCAGCCCATATGGATCAGGGATTGCAATGCAGAGGGATCCAGGACTGCAATCCAAAGGGGTCTGGGATTGCAACTCTGATGTGCCCAAGATTGCAAACTGAATGGATTGGAGATTGCAATGCAGATGGGCCCAGTGTTGCAGCCCTGATGGGTCTGAGAATGCAGCCAGATGGGCCTAGGATTGGAACCCAAATGAACCTGGAACTGCAACACAGNAACCCAAATGAATCTGGGATTGCAATGCAATAAGGTCCAGGATTGCAATCCAGATAGGTCCGAGATTGCAGCCGATACGGGTCTGAGACAACTGTGGTACTGCAGAAGTTACAGGAGCTGCTTCTTTGCAAACCATTACCATTTGCTTCATTACCACTAATGCAATTAGTGGTACTGGGTGCAGCTCAGGCACTGATTGTGCCCACAGTGGGTTCTGCAAGTCCCTCCTCCCTGATCCCAGTGCCAGGGTGTATTTAAGGCTGCTGCAGCTCCTCTCTCATTATATGCACTGAGTTAGCCATTCTCTGCTGTGCACCCCAGGGAGGGTGTTGGGGGGGACCGGGATGGGTGCAGCACCCATCTCAGCACCCCCCAGCGTCCTCCCTGGGGTGAGATGCTCATCATCCTCATTACCAAGAGGAAATTTCCTGGCTGCACTGGGAGGACGCAGCCCTGCTGCACACCGTTGCTGTGGAAACGGGGTGAGCGGCTAATTAGATTTAATTAACGAAGCAGGAGGGGAGTATTACAAATGGAGCTGGGCAGGGTGCAACACCCGGCAAGCAGGGATGTGGGTGCTGAGGTGATGATGTTGTGGGGGGAGACAGCAGGTTTGCTCCGTGCCTCAGTTTCCCTTGTCTGCAAAGTCAGGGGAGGGGGATGTTTGATGGGGATGGAGACCTCAAAAATGCTGAGTACACCAACCCAGCATCATCTGTACCCCCTCCCTCCCTCCCCAAAAATCACATGCCCCAAGAACGCATCACCAAACTCCCCCCACACACGCACTCCCAAACGATACAGCATATTCCTGGGCAAGGCTTCTCCACCAGCAGCATCCCCTCGGCAGGATCTGGCCCTGCCTGCATCCGCGCGTCTCTGTGTGTGGGCACGGCTCTGCCTCCATCTCCCGATCCTCGCTCTCGCCTGCCCGCGCCTCGGTAGAACCTGGGGCCGGGGACCTGTGTGCCGCCACGGACGCAGGCGCACACATTCTCCAGGAGGGCTTTATTTTTATTTATATATATATATACACACACACAGAGAAACCCTATCGACATAAATAGCTCCTCGATTTTATTTCCCTCCTCGCTGCATCTCAACGCAGCGTTCCGGCTCTTTTAAAAGGGGGGGATCTGGGGGGCATCTCTATATATACATATATATACATAATTTTTTGGATTCCTTGGGCCGCGTGGGACGGACCGACCCCTGGGACCCGCATGCTGCAGATGGTGAGGACTCTGGCGCAGTTCACCATCGCGCTGGAGGACATGCGAGACATCGGGGACGGCATCGATGCGGCCTTCGCCACCTCCGGGCTCGGTGGGGCGGCCGAGGAGCTGCCGGAGAAGGGCTGCGGCAGTCGTGGTGGTACCGAGGTGATGCGCGAAGGGGTGATGGG
>WEIS01009679.1:268-16809 GCA_013389965.1 Todus mexicanus | reverse complement strand
TAGTTCTCTCCCATTTCTAAAGGTGTACATCTATTCTTGTGGTCTTGCATTCATTATAGTCTCTGGTCTGTCAGAATTAAAACTTGTGGTGTCACGGCCTTATTTGAGTTCATTGCCAAAGCTGACCATCTTTGTGTCCTGCCGCCTCTCTGTCCTATTTGTGTTTCCCATCATACACACAGCAAAGAGCTGAAAATATTTAAGCAGAAGTCCTCAAATTGCAGATGCCTTCAATGAGATAATTTAACTACAATGACATCTGAACACCGAAGAAAGGCACAAAAATAAAGATGGCAGTATTTGATTTCTGTGAAAAATAAGAAACATTTGCTGCTTTCATTTCTGAGGATTAGAAAACATCCTCGAATATTTTGGAAAGAAAGGCTGTTATTTTTTGGAAGATTATGTGATATGATGGCCTCATTCTAGGAAATTGACAGTGGTGAGGGAAACTTCATGGAAGGAGAGACTGCCTGATGGTGAGATGCCATCCAGCTAGTAATACCTCACTGCCAGTTATTTAGGAACATTTACATCTAAAAATGGGGTTTCCCCAAGTGCCCTGTTGGCTGCTAACCTCTTCTTTGATGCTATTAAAGTGTGTGTCTGAGTTTTATCAGCAAAGCCCAGACAGTCTGAATTTCCTGCTGCTGCGCACAAAGAAATTGCCTGATGGTGCGACAGCACTGAGAAGCCAGGTGGGTGGCTACCTCAGCCGGATGCCTATTTCAGGTATATCATGCTCATCCTTCCAGTACTGGGCAACTCAGCACCCCCTGAACTAGTCTTCCAGGATGGAAGACTGCTCATCTTCCCGGCTACAAAATACTCTGCATTTGCAGGGTTAGAGCATTCACCTGAAGAGTAGGAGGGACAAAGATTCATTATATTGTGATAAAGGCATAAGTACTAATTGGAAAAATCATTAGTACCCAAGTTTCTCACATCTCAGATAAGAGCTGTCCTCCCAGCAACAGGATTCCTATGGGCCTTGGCACAAGACAGTTATAATGAATGCATAATTAATCTATGCAAAATGAAAGAGGGGTGACAACCTGCACAGCTACAGCCCAGCAGTTACAAGGCAGAAAAGAATGGCAGTGAGGAAGATGGAAGGAAAAGGGATATGACCTAAACATTAATTCTGTTAAGGAAGGGATGGAAACCTAGTTTTTTGGAACAGGAGATGGTGAGAGAGAAGATCTTTTCTGGTTGAGATGTTTGCAAGGTGCTGTCTTAGTTCAAATATCAAGGCTGAAGGGTTTTTGAGGAGCTAGCCCCAAATAAAATTGTACTTTTTTTTTCTTTTTTCTTTTTTTTTTTTTCTGGTAGTAATGTCTAGTTTACCAATATCAAAGATTTTTAGCTGCAATGCTCTAAAAGAAAAGCCTAAGAACACTCTAAAGAAGAGTCGAACTTTTTTTTTTTTTTAACTACTGATGGTGACATCATTTAATTTTCCAAATTGTCTTAAAGTGATGTCTGCAGCATGAATTCTTCCCTTTCTCTAACCACCTAAATTATGAAAAGTGAGCAGCAAGGTTTAACCCATGTGCAATGGAGAGGTAAAATGTGCACAGTGCTGTAATATTTGTTAACATTGACAGGTCATCTGTTGTTAAGTCTTTTTTTTTTTTTTTCTGTTCTCTTCTACTGCTTTTTTTGCCTCTCTCTCTTTGGGATGTAATAAAGAATAAAAAAAGAGAGAGTTAGAGTAATAATTCTCTGTAAGCTTCTTTCATTTCTAGTCTAAAGCAAGAACAACTTTGTCTTACTTTCTTTCCAGCTCAGAATAGTAGCCTCAGGCTCTACTACTTTGTCAGGCTGTTCTACAGTGGTCTCAATATCTACTATTTTAATTATTTCGGAGCTTGAACTGTATTTTAATAAAGGGTATGGTTTGGCTCCTGTTTTTCACATAAATCAACTGTTACAAATTCCAAGTTTAGATTTATTGGATATTTTTCTTTTTGCAAATACCACAATAAAAGCAGCTCAGATATCAGAAACGGCATTCTGTTTCATCACCTTACAAATGCCAACAGTGCATATGGATGTTCCATAAACTGCTATCATCAAGGCATTTGTCTGTAATGGGCTGCCTTGTAAACACAACTTGTGTGTATTTTCCTTTCTGAAGTCAGGTGAAATTCTTTCATCTCAATTCAGACGTGATTTACTGTAAATAACTCTGACGTTGCTAAGAGACACGTTTTAAAACAAGTCTCAAACACAAGAGTGTTAATATTAAAAATCTTAAATAAAGATGTTCACAGAGTGCAGAACATACTTTAACAACCGCAGATAAGACCATGTAACTTTTTTCTTATTTGAGGGAAACCAACTTGCCAACACCGGCAAGTCAGAGAGCAGTAGATCTGACATGTGCCATAGTGTACCTGTAGCACACACTTGAAGGATCCCTGTGCTCACTGTAGCTGTTTCTCCATATGTTTAGCAGTACAGGCTGCTGAAATGCAGAAAACTGGTGCACTTCAGAGATCTAGGGAATGATATCTTTTTTTTTTACATGTCAAAATTGCTTTAATGTTTTCATTGTCTTCAAAGACAAGATTAATTTCACTACTAATGCAGTGGATGAATTGCTGGAATAATGTTGTTCAATATGAAGTATGGGACTTAGAAACCAAAAATACAGAGTGTGTCTGTTGGAAGGAGAAGACTGCCACTAAAATTTCAACCTGAAGGCATTAACTGTTGTTTTTTGATAAAGAATCTAAATCCAATACTCCCTCGACTCCCTCATTTCATCCCTTTCTCCTTTTCTAACACATATACATCTTTGCCTGACCTTGCAGGGCAAGAAATACAAGATAGGGAATAAGGAACCATCCTTGCCTGAGTTAGGATGACAATGTAGATGCTATCTACAGAGATTCAAACAAGCTTTCTGAAGTTGAACTGTTGGAAAAGGCATACAGTGAGTAAGAGATACAGTCTGATGGGAAAGAGAAGAAAAAGATGAGTCAGCTTTCTAGGTGTCTGTGTGAGAGCCTTCAAGAGATAGGTGTTTTATCTAACACCATTATAATATGCATTCACTCTTTTTTCATGTATCCATTTAACTGTAATGGAATAATATATCTTAGTAGTTATTGAATAGACAGGGGTGTGGTTTCAAAAGACAGTAATTTTAATTAAAGGTGCTAATTTGTTCTCAAGAGAATCAGAAGTTAACTCATCTCTAGGGGTTTGGGATGGGATTGAGGAAGTAGAACACTGAGAACTGAGGGAGGTTTCCTGAAGTCAGGCTGTGGGCACTTTGAAACTTAACAATCCTGAAACATCTCAGTTCTTTTTGGAAGCTGTTGTTCATGCTTGACCTACATTGCAAACACAAGCCTCTTTACCCTCTTAGTTTCTTCAGAGCATATACAGTTTGAACTTCTAAAATAAAACAGACATTTAAAAATTAATATTAATGTTGGTGACAGGGTGAGGCAGCTGACATGGGTGCTGGCCAAGGGAGGGTGCAGCCACAGCCATGAGATCTGGGGAGAGTCCCTTCCCCTGTTGTGAGAACAAGCACATGGAAAGGGATATTTAGAAGATGAGAAAACTGATGAGAAGGAAGAAAATTGTAAGAAAGATATAAAGAAGGAAAATGGGAGGACCAGACCATGCTGTCATTGTTTTAATTACACTTGCTATGATAATAGCAAAATTAATTGGTGGTACATGCAGCTCATGGAGCCTGGATTGGCCTATCCCTAGAGACAATGAAGCAGCTGAAGAAAAAAGTACATGTAGTTTTAGAGTGCTCAGATTACACTACACAAAATGCCTGAAAATATAGGGAAGATGGGAAAATAACATCAGCTTTTGCTGCAGAAACAGAATTCACTTACAGTTGTGAAAAGATGGAAAGCAAATGAACTCAGTTTCCACACTATTGGACAGTCCTGCTGTAAGACCCCTTTCTGAGCTTTGGCAAGCCTTGATGAGTGGGTAATGCTTGTGGCCCATTGCCTACAGTTGTAGGATGCCTACTCTAAAGTCCTGTGTATCCTTCAGCAAGTGCTCTTCCACCATATGAAAGTGGTTTTCAATGCACAAGATTTCATGACAGTAGCAATAGGAATAAAACTAATTACATCTATTTGATGGTAGGACCTACTTTAAGATAATTTGCAACAAGCTCTCTAGGGAAATTTTTCCCCTTTGAAGTGCTTCTTACTGCAGGGTTCCCTTTTGAAGTAACTCCCTGTCTGGATTGCTTTTGAAGTGCTACTTTTCCTTCTCTTAGGTCTTTGGGTTCTGCTTTGTTGCACCTTTCACATTGGAGGTTCACAGTTGAAGATTAGTGAGTAGAAAGGGAAGCTTTCGATTTAGACTCGCTTCTCTCTCACACCACAAGAGGAAGGCCTGCCTGCATCTCCCCAGAAGTAGCCATATAGGGAGAATTAAAAAAGCTACTGCAATTCATTCATCTTTTCACTGGCACCAGCTTCATGTGCAAACTGGCCACCATCCAGACTGCGATGCAGAAATGTATCCAGCTGTCTAAAATTCCTGTTTTGCATGACTACAGAACAAACCTTTTTTGCTTTCCTTTCTCTCACCAAGTTAGATATCCAGTCCTCTCCTCTCCTTCCTTGCATGGTATAAATCTCCGTCTGCCACCTGGAAAGCCCTTAATTCTGAGGGAGTTCATGAAGCCATTAGATGTGATGGACAGTTTGGAAACCACACTTTACTCTGGCAGTAAGACATATCCACCACTAGAAAAGTATCAGCTTCCACACCTTCATCCTGACCTGAGTATTTTCAAACGCCGTGAGCAGAGAGAGGAAGCAAAGGTTTGAGGCTGCAGGAGGTTTTTAGATCAGATAAAGCTGAAATGAGGATGGGGTCAGGAGGCACTCACTAAGCAGGACTTAGTAGAAATACAAGAATTATACCACTGATCCGAGAGAAGCTTCTCTATTCCTTCAAAGTGTCCTAACAACACCTCACTATATGCTGTGACAGTGGCCTACAACATTTATCTAATGCTACAATAGATATTCCACCGACTCTTGTCCTAGCCCTCTGGTCCCAGTGGTTTCCATAATCTGGAAAACACCTTTTTGTCTCTCAGCGAGATGTCCCAGTGTGTAGTTTGAAAGTCTGTATCTACATGCATCTCTCAGAGTATTGACTAGGTGTATGAACTGCTGCTTCCCTCCATGACCAATAACTGCTCCTGGCCACCACTGAAGCTGACATGGAGCTGGAAGCACTGGAAACTGCTACTACCCTGTGGCCAGGGGCTTTCTTTTATTTTTGATGTGGCCAGAGATATTCCTGTGGGAGGACGTGAAGGCAGATCCTCACGTTTGTGCTCCCTCTCTGGGTCATGTCTGTGAAGCAAAGAGCAGATAAGAAGGCATAGATGCTACAGTGGGATAGATAGTGGGCAGCTGCCCCCTCAAGGCATTACTTCCCTTCCTCTTCCCTTAACCCTGTACAGAAGCACCCCTGAGTCATACCTCCCTTTTCTTAATGTGGGTATCAGCGTGTGGTACTGACCATCTTAATGCAGGCACGGACGCCGCCACCCACAACTACACACTGTTATGAGCAGCAGGTCTCTTCTAACTCTAGTCCAGAAAGGCATAGTTAACCAGGGAAGTAGATCAAGCACTTTGAAAGCTGCCCAGCAAACAAGTCTGAAATAGAAATGCATTTGTTAAGGACCAGGATGTAACTGCTCTTTGAATAAGGAGGTGAACTGACCGTCTGGCAAAACAGCAAGTGATTTGGGGAGTGGCTAATAGCACTTTTCCCAAGTAGTTTAGGGGAGATGAAATCAGGCTCAGCAGTCTACATTGTTGGTGTAATAACATGAAAACTGCATAGCTGGCTAACGTGAATTTAAGAACGCTATGCTGTTGAAAGCAGATTTCTAAACCCAAGAAAACGTTTGCATTTTAACAGGGTCATAGTTGAAACAGAAACAAATGTGTCCCACAAGCAAATCAGTCCAAAAGAAATGAGAGTGGGAAATTATTTTGGCTCTGCAGAAAATCAGATTAAATTAAATCAGAATGGTTGAAAATACTGAAACAAATGGTGAAGAGACAGTTTAAGCATTATTTCAAATGGTATGAGATCAGTGGAAATCCCGCTGAAATACTGTCATCCTCATTATCATACTAGTAAAACACTCTTTATGGAAATACTGGGGCCTTTCAACACAGAAGGATGCTGACAGAACCACATTGTGCCTCGGTGTATGCAGCCTTCCCTTTTATTACTATGCTGGTACCTCCCATAACTCAGAAGTGAGAATCTTGCATTTCACCTTGTTAGTGATTGTATTTAGCTTCAATGTAAAATTGCAGATAAGTTGTATCTTTTTACCACCACAATGCTGGGTTATATGCCATAAAAAGTTTGGTCATTCAGACTCATGTATTTAAACTCAAGCTTTAGCTTCATGTTATGTTTTTCTTAACACTAGTGCTGGTGTGAGGACAGTATTCCCTCCCTGTTCTTATCCCTGTCCCTGCCCCTGCCCTGTCCATATTCCTGTCCCTGTCTTTGTCTTCATTCATCCTCATCAGGCTCAATGAAATATTTGAGGGTCCACAAGGAGACCAGTGGAGTGATTTGATGGGTTTGAATTGGGGTTAGTCTGAAAAACACCTCACTTGAGCACTGTTGCCAGAGAAAACTTCCTATGAATCCATAGCCTCAGAGATTATTCAACACTTTCCATCAGAGTTTGTCAAGCAGGAATACATGTGTATATTTTGAATGAATTATCTATTGACAGTGAAATGATAACACTTTCTGGGCCACCCAAGGTGAGGTAGAGTTTCAAAAGCATTTTTGCATGTCAAAAGCTAACATTGTATCAAGCAGCTTTTCACTAGCAAGTAGATCATAAATTGATAGTCTAATTAAACTAATTATCAGTCTTTGGGCTACAGGAAATCCCCAGTGTGGCATTTACACTTGGTCAAATTCCCAGGGAGATGATGGGTTCACAGGGCTCTGCCCTGAGTGCAGAAGCTTGACATTAGATGGACTAGGCACGTGGTTGCACGTGCCTCTGGGCTGGCACACAGCCTGCTCCATGGAGCTTCACTACCCTCTGTCCTGTGGCCACCACCACACTCCTCCCCTCTCCTTTCCCCAGCCGTGGTACCTGCTGTATGTTATGCTGAGCCAAATGACTTCACTGAAACCTCAACTGTTTACCTCCCTTTCCGTCTTCTGGGATTAGTTTTCTGTTGGGTCGGTGAGTTAAATCTGCTCATGAAAGGCTTCAGTGAGATCCAGAGCTGGTGCAAGGGAAGCACAGATGAGTGGCCGGGGCAGGCATAGGGATGGGGTATATGATTTTAGAGCAGGATCTGCCCTTTGATTCTCTACACCTGTTTTCCAAACCTAGCAGGCTTTAAAAAAAATGTTTCTAGTGTACCACAACAAGACTTGGTTTCTTTTTTTGCCTCAGCAAGATAACCTGTGAAATGCTTGGACGTCAACCTGCACCAGCATCAATATGCAAATAGGAATCCCTTTTGGAGAGCTTCATACCCCATGTGAGCCTTGGTTACTCAAGGATTTTCTTACCACTGAGCTGTCAAGACCCTCTCAGAGGTCTCTAACACTGCCCAGTTGTTGGGGTGCAAGGCCTCACAGAGAAAGTTTAGACAAACTCAATGACATGAAATCAAATGACAGGGGTAAGTAGTGACCCTGAGCATCAGGATTCACCTACCCACTTGTGGCACTCCCTATTAGCTGACAAATTGCTCAAAATGCTGCTGATGGCCCTCTTACATGCTGTCCTTTGTGTTACCCATACACATGGTACTAGAGCAGTAACAGTGATAGGAAGAGTAACAGTATATCTTTCTGACTCACCAGGTAGGACTCACCATATCTGAGGTTAAGTGCCTGATTTGCACTGATTGCCTCAGCTCCCCGCAGCCACTGGGTGCTGCAGGGCTGTGTGCTCTTCCACTAACTGTCAAGGGATCTAGGGGGACAGATCAAACTAGATGCCTGTCAGAGGTGCCAGAGACACTTTCCAGCTGATTCTCACATGCATTTCCATTCTGCATTTTCAAAACATCTACACTGCAACACAAGGAATGATGAGACAGAACAAATTATGTTTTATTCCTTTTATGTTCATTGTCACAGAAGCTAAACCAAATTATGGTCGTCACTTGGACATGGGCAGCTAAGCACTAGATAAAGAGTTTAAAGACAAAACAAAAAGATTCTGGATCTTTTCCTGATGATGAAATTATGTCAATTTATGAATTCCAGTTATTTCACAAAATGGTTCGAAATATATTTGTTATTTGTCTCAAGGTGTTGTGAATCAGCCAGGAGCTGACACAGACCCTGTGATACACTGCTCACCCTGGCCAGATAAACCTGCAGAACAAACAGCAGAGCTCATAAACCATATCCATTGGGCTCTGGCCAAACAGTGACTGTGATAAGGGAGGTGACTGAGTGGGAAAATTAGTTTGATTAACTTTATCAGCAGGAAGGTGAGGAGCGGAAAATCCCTAAGCGGGAGAACAAAGGGGCAGAGGTGACAGTGCAGTGGTTTGAAGAGCGAGGCAGCTTTGGGTGAAATGGAGGAACAAAAGCTCTTACCTTCACATCGAGGCCTTTTCTCCTCTTAACCATCAGCGAAAGAAGCTGAAAACTAGTTGGAGGGGAGAAGAGTCCAGGGAGAGGGCAGGAGGAGGGTATTTATGTGCTTCAGGGAAAGAATCATGTAAAGGTTGGGAAGAAGGGGTAGGTAAAGGAAAGTGAGGGCTGCTGGACTTACTGTTCGTTTTCAGCCAGAACATCCTTGGATTTTCCAAGACATGCTCCATCTTCTTCTCTACCCAGAGACTTTGTCAGGAGAAAGAAAGAGCTTTCTGGCCTGTGAAAGATGTCCTACTTTGTGAAGAGAAGGAGAAAGAGAAATTATGATAATGGAATTGCCGGATTTCTGGAAGTCCGAGCCACATGGCCAACACATGTGGCAGATTGACTATGCAACACATAAAATATGACGTTGGGATATCCCAGACACACTGGGATTCTTAAATAGGCCCTGCACAGTTACTCTAAACACACACTCACCATCAGCACAACTTATGCTCCAGAGTGTGGAGTCATTATGTGCACTGTCCTGACAGATGTTTGGAAGCTTTGGCAAAGAATGCTCCAGAAAGGTGCAGAATTCCAGGTGTTGTATTCTTGGTATCTGTTTCTCATGTGCAATCTACAGTCAAGTAGAATTGTGACAGAGTCCTTTGCAGAGCCCGGATGCCATCACTTACTTCAAATTTCTTCAGATATCATATTGCTTCAAATATCAATCATCTACTAGAAGCTAAACTATAAATTAAAATTCTAATGCTAAATTTTGGACAAAGAATGTGTTAGCCTACCAAGGCTACTGTGATAGGACTTAGGATGGAGAGAATATTATGGCCCATTTTCTTAGGAGTAGGACACACAAAGGTTGTGCCTAAGAGAGGCTAAGAAAAAAAAAAAAGAAAATAAATTGTGCCTCGGTGTATCTGCAAGCATGAGAACACATGGATCGAGCATTCTCTCAGAAGACAGAAGTGTGACAGATAACTAAGAAGGGAAATTGTATTACAGCTTAGCTAATTGCTTTTCATTAAGACATACTAAATATCTCTTCCTATACATATGAGGAGACTGAAGCAAAGAACAGAGAACGAACTTTTCCAAGGTGACCCACTAAGTGAAGTGACAGAGATAAGAATAGGCTCTGCTCCCAAATCCTAACTAACACAGGGTGACCTGAAAATATTCATCAGTTGTACAATCACCGTACAAAAGCTAAGGACACTTCAAGGTCACTGTGACGAACTAAAGGAGACTTCAAAGGTAGTACTGTGACCTTTGAGGCAAAAGACTCAGGGATTTTTTTCGGTGATTGTCATGAAAAAAGAAATTCCAGGCTAAATCTGATTAAACCAAGAGTGGACTGTAGTGGATCAACACAAGAAACAAATAGAAGATTATGGAACAAATACACTAGAGAGTGTGAACCTCTGTGATGATTACTTAACCTGCTACAGGGGAAAGTGAGGCACCATCCAAGGTATATTGCTGCTCTGACTAAGATGTGCCCTGTCTCAAAAGTACCTTTCTCAGACAGATTCCCCATCTGAGGAGGACACTGGTATGTGGCCAGTGATGCTGTTGCATTTTTTCAGCCAACTGTCAGGAAAATATTCCCAATTTTCACCTTGTACAAATGACAACAGCATTGCCAATACCTCACTTCTGTACGCTGAAAACACATTTCAATCCTGAGTAGCTCTTAACTGGCTGGGTACATATCTCACGTCAGTCTGTCCTGGTTTGGGTTAGAACAGAATAATTCTGTTCTGTGACTTTCACTTTTCAGCTAAGTCTGTCTGAAGTTAGCAGCATGTTTACCAGACAGAGTCTGCTTCTAGCAGCGATAGCGCTCCATGTTTATAGTTAGTACCAAGGATTGGTATGTGAACCAAGGTCACCGCTAGATTTTGTGTCACACACTGAGGAGTGCAAGAAGTAAAGGCTGTACCTTCAGGGAGGAGCGAACAGGACAGGTGACCCTAAATTAGCCAACAGGGATATTCCATATCCATATACATCATATTTGGTATAAAGCTGAGGGGTCATGAGGGTCTCGCTCCCTCTTGCCCCTTCTACTGGCCCTTTCGCCATTTTGCCCGTCACCATTGTTTCCCTGAGATCGAGCTGCTCTCTCGGCTTCGGGACTCTTCCTCGCTCATTTTGGCCTTGGCAGCTTCAGCTTTGCCCTGAGGCCTCCGGCCCCGGTCTCAGCCCCCGGCTCTGGCCTTGGCTGGGCCCCAGGTTCTGGGCCGCATCCCTGAATCCAGCTCCTGGTTCCCGTCTGCTGCTGGGCCCTTCCACAGCATCAGTGGGGACAGGGACGGATTTACCATCTGGGGGGTTGGGTTCGATCCTGGTTTTGTACATATTTGTATATATTTACTTTTTATTATTGTTGTTGTTATTATTCATTTTCCTTAGTAAAGCTGTTCTCGTTTCCTTTCCTAATCGATAAGTCTTTCTCCTTTATTTCTTTTCTTCCCTTTTTGAGTGGGGAGGGGGAGAGAGCGTTCTGTTGCAGATTTGGGGGTGTCCTGACCCCAAACCGTGACACTGTCCCAGTTTGTATGTTGTTTTCTACAGAGCTTTTTTGACGTAGTTCTAGCTATACAGAGAAATAAATTCTGTGCTCTGCCACAGCTGAGAATGAATTCTGGCTTTAGAGACAGCAAGTGTCAGATAATTGGTCCTAAGTGTTACAGAGTGAACACTAAAAGTAAGAATACTTTCAGGACCAAGACAGAACCAAGCAACAAACAGCCAGCAGCAAGCCGTAAAGATGCAGTCAGAAACTGTGCTGTCTGCAGTTTATACCCCATGGCTCCTTTGATTATGCGAAGACATTTAAAGTAAACACAGTTGCGCTTTGTTTTTGACAATATGGATTTTAGGCTTAGAGGAATGCAAAAACTCCTGAGGAACATAAAAGAAAGTCCTAGGTTAAGGCTGGAACTTAACAGACCAAAGACAGCAGGATGACTGAGAGCCTGAGGCCCTCAGAACAAATCAGAAAAGTAAATGATTGGGTGAAGCTGGGGCCTCCATCGCCTCGCGGAAGAAGGAGACAAGGTTTGGAGTCTCCAAATGCTCACCAGATGCAGTGTGCACTGATCTGCAGCCCAATTCCCTTTCAGTAAACAGTCTGTTCAAGAAGATTGTGACTGCTTATTGCGGTAAGGGAGCGAGATCATTTTTTCAAGAGATGTCATTGCATGCCACCACAAGGATAGCGTTCCTGCAGCACAGTCTCTTTGCAATACATTCTGTTATCAAGCATCATAAATCTTTTTGATGAAGGGCAAGGTATTAAATGTGCGGAGCTTAGCTCATAATGCTCTAAAAGTGTATGGGTGGTGTTCACTGCTTCCTGAGCCCTTTCCCGGGATGCCTTTGTAACCTTTCCTGGTGTCAGCTTTCCTTCAACTTTGCAGTATCTTAGTGGCAAATAAAATATTGTAGAGTGACTTCATTCATTGCCTTTTACCTCTGGGAGTCTATGGTGAATTCGTCTTGAGTCTTTAAAGACTGTGTTCTTGGTGGATGGATGGAGAACAGGTGTACTAAACTCACCCTGTTTTCCTTTATGTGCTTTATCCTACAGCTGAAAGTGTTCAGCTTGGAGCTGTATGTCAACATCTCAAACCACGAAAATCTGACAGGTTGGGAATCACACACGCTCCCAGAATAATCAGTTAGCCATAGTGATTATGTATGTGCTGTGGCTGGGAAAGGGACTTACAGGGGCAGACTTTGGGAAGCACAGATGGTCTTCTAGGACTCCTTCAAATGCATGGCATTTTATTTCAGCTAGCAGAGCTAGCGCTGAAGAAGCAAGTCATTTTAATGAAAGCTTTGGCTTCTGAGAATGTGACCAAATAATGAGTCCAGAGCCTTGGCCCAGTGGATCACCTGGTTTATTCTGGTTTTGTCCAAGTGAGTGCACAGTGAGGAGTGGAATTTTACCAAGAAGGATGGCAAAAAATAACTTTAAAATTTTTCTTTTGACCTCTTTCAACTATCCTTTATTCTTGTGCAAAAACAAATGGATTAGCTTTAAGAGATGGCACTTTCCATTTTAACCTCCCTGGCTTTGCACTGGAATGAAATAGTTGCAACTGAAAAGTGGTTTCAGAGGAAATTTCAGCCCCATAGCTATTATTGGCTGAAGTTCAGCACACCTTGCTGACCACACTGCACACGGGAAGCTCTCCTGGACAACCTGGCTCTCTGATGATGCTCAGCTCCTGCTTGTTTAGCAGGCACCATGAAAGTGGGTGGCAGAGTCAGGGATCAGAGGCCAAAGAGTTTATTTGGCTCCAAATCAGCAGCTAAGCTGGGGCTTTACCAAGTGTGACCATTCCTTTAGCTTCCAGTGAGCTACAGACATACGTCATTGAAAGGGATTTGCTTGAGAGTGAACGGGGCTCTTGCAAATGGAAATGGAAACAAACAACTGCAAGTAAATCTTGGCCAAATGCAAAATAACACAAGAGTGCTCAGAAAATCCTGTTTAGAGATCATTTGTTTATTTCCTTCCCTCAAAAATTAGAGGAGATACGAGTCCTTTACAGATTTTTTTTTCCCCCCCAGATTTAGCTTTATAATTACTTTACCTGAATTAAAAGTGGTTCCTGAATTCATGGTGGGTTAGCTCTTGCCTGACTGTCAGACAGTGGGCCTTGTACCTCTGGAGGAGTAAGAAAGGAAAGGAAAAAAAGGATAACTCTAAGCCTCCAAGATCAGCTTCATCTTCAGTATAAAAGAGAGGAGCCTGTTCTCCTCCTGATCCTGCTCAGGTGATCAGCAGGACATAGAATTAACCCTAATTTTTCATCTTGAAATTGAGCTGGTTGCAGGGAAGCACTGTATTTGAGTAGTGGCAGAAAGAGCCGTCTAGATAAATGTAGATGTCTAGATAAATAATTTAGATTCCTGGATAAAGTAAGCTAAAGATTTATCTAGAGTAAAATAATCTATTCATGTCTGCTAAGGTCAAACCTATTTGCCTGACACCTCTCTGATCATCAGTTTGGACAGTATATTTGTTTTGAACACCAACAATTTCATTTAGAACTAGCCGCAGTTAACATAAGAAATGCTCACTTAAAAATTGTAAATGGGAGCACTCGTATAGAGTAAACCAAAATCAGTTATATCTTCACATAGTTTCAATGAATTGCCTTCATAAGTCATTAAGCACAACCGTTGCTCATCTTCCTATTGTGGTCTTGTTTCTGCAAGGTCACAGGGCAGTATGTAGACTTTGGGAGGTACCTGCAGTGAGCCTTGAGTGATGTGAGCTGTCTTGCTCCTGCACCTCCATCTAATTTATAGTCCTTCATTCCAATTCCAGCCTGTATCATGTCCTTAATGCAGCTGAGAGCAGGGACTACATTTTTTTGAATATAGCACATTCCAAAATAATTTCTGTCCAATTTTTAAAAAATATAAACAAACTCTATCAATACTTTAAAAATCCATAACCTTTCATTCTTTGCTTCATGAATGTTAATTTTCAAGTGTGCTGAACTAATACGACAACATTGCAGCTGTGCAAAAGGATGACAGTTAAAAATAGCTCTAGCACTACATCCACAAATAACCATTTGCTCGTCACCTGCACATCCAGCATGACAGCGCCAGGCTGACCGCATCGTTTCAATGCCAGATGCCTTGTGCGAGCACACACTTGTGCTGAATGAGGAATAGAGTCCTGGAAGAAAGGGAATCCCACAGATGAGGGTGGGATTTGCACTGTGGGAGACTGAGGAGTGATTTGTGTAGGGAATGTGCCAATGTGAAAGCAGAGGTTGACGCTTGCTTGGCAGAGAGCAAAGACAAACACACAGAGGTGGGGAAAGGGATCTTCACCTACCACAGGCAAGGTCTGACTGAGAAAAGGATGGCTAGAGCGGAGGTGCTGGGGCTTTAGTGTCTGTTCCCATGATGGATCCTCCATGTGCCTAAGACCTTAGACAACTCTGGGACGCAAAATTCCCTGTCAAGGTGGCTCAGTGTCTCACAAGTCTGTGACAGGGAAGGGACACAAAATTGTCCCTCCTTAGGCTGAGTCCAGTGGCAATGACCATCAGACCATCCTCCCTCTCTGCAAGAACTAATTGTCATTTCTTGCTCACCAGTGCTGCTAAGTAATTGAAGTTTTTCGCAGATGTTCACATGCTAGCATCGAGAACGTTCATGTACATGTAGAAACATATACAGATAAGAGAATTACATTCATTACATTGCTTGGATATTACACCCTTTTGATGGGCAAATTATTTGGCTTGAGGTTTTTGTGTGTGTGTGTTTCCTGCACTTATTGCTCACAGTTCAGGGCATGTCAAAGCTACCACACTGTTTAAAATACTAAACTTTGAGAGCTGCATGCCTTATATCTAATGATCTAGCTAATGATCTAACAAATAGATCATTAAAAAATCTACTGTATGCATTTGTGTTAGAGGAGATGGAAATTGCAAATATGATCATTTGCATTTTTTGCTTTGTCTGAATGGAAAGTATTGCCCCTCCTCCCTCCTCTGCTTTAAACACCAAAGAAAAAAACCCAGCATATTATTGTCCAGATATCAGAGAGTACGGGAAGTTAGCTTCTGGTCAAAACCTGCTTAAAAGATTTATGTCATCAAATACATAAAGACAGAGCTCGAGGCAAGAAAATGATGAGTTGTAGGAAAGGGTTGGTTGTAAGAAAGTGTTAACACATTTATTATAGCTCTAGGGAAAGGTGTATTTTACATTCTTATCAGACCAGCTGTTAAACTATAAAGGCACAAAATTTTGCATCTGTTTTTGAAAACCCAGACAGAGTCACACAACTGATGCAATACCTAGTTGATCAGATCTACTTTTTTAACTATAAAATGCCTTGATACTTCAGACATAAAACTGAGGAGTCTGGTCATTGTGGCCTAAACACAACAGTGGTGTTTTGGCTTGTATTAATTTTGTTGTCAAAGATACAGCTGTTGAAGGAAATATTTTGAATTTTTAGTACCATCTGGTGTGCTGAAAGAAGAAGTAGTGCTTTAAATGTTGGCATAAATCCATTTTCTAAGTGGGTGATATTGGTGCTATGAGAAAGGGGCTGTCAGAGTAGGAGATGAGAGGAGCTGTTAATCAAGACTGTTTTCATCATTTTATCACACCACAAACCCTACCCTACCTCATTTAAAACAAACATGTTTATGACTCTTACAGGATCCTCAGAACGACTTGTCATTACTAAATACATTTGCATTATCAATCATTCTTTCAGAGTTAGACATTTAGCTCTGTTGGGAAATGACAGGCTTGGGGATTGCACAAGACAGGGAACGGAGGAAGCCGAGACCTTATGCTGAGGAAGTGACAGAATCCTTCTCATGGAGCTGAGTGACTGCTTGATGGCCCCTCTGTAGTGCTTGTACCTCTGCTTGCCTCTCCACACTTGTTGATACAAGCAAAAATCTCACTGATCCTGAGACAGACGTTTGTCATACAATTATCTCAGAGAGAAATAACCAAGCTTCTGTAGGAATGTTAGAAGAGTGTCTATAGTCTATATGTAAAGTCTCCTACTCAGGAGACATTTCCTATCATGATAACTTGAGTTAGAGGAGAAGCAGTAGCTCTGATGCAACAGTGCATTTCCACATGGGAGTCCCCAAATCTTCATTCACAAGGTCTCCAGTGGAACTATGAACATTAAGGCAATCTTAAAATCACAGAAACTGAAGATGAGAAAAAATAAACTATTTGTTCCAGGGCAAAAAAACCGAGATGAGAAGTCCCACATATGAACATTTTCATGCAGTCACCAAAAGTCCCTTTAGAGGCAAAACACAGACTCTCGGTATTCCGGGTGCTTAAATCTGTAGAACGGATGTTTTAATTGTCTTTCCACTAAGGGA
>WEIS01009671.1:12685-32141 GCA_013389965.1 Todus mexicanus | reverse complement strand
AGTGGAATGGCTCAGGTGTGATAGTCAGCCTGACTGCCAGATGCCCTCAAATGAGGACTTAAAAAAAGCTAAATTTCAAGGATGATGTGTCATATTTGGCTGTTAAGAGAGTCCTTTTCGTTGCATGCATATGAACTACCTGTGCCCTCTTCACGTCTTTGATAAAATGCAAATACATCATTTGGTATGTGGGAACAAATCAACTCTGCTCTCACAGAACCTTGATCAGGCCTGAGAAATCTGCGGGAGATCAGATGATTCACGGAATAACATACTCTGAAAAGTGTAAAAAAAAAAAAACAAATGTCAAAAAGGCTTTTTTTTTTTCTAGTGGGATTATTTGTGACCATCTGATCACCCCCATCACCATGTGACACATTCTGGGTGTCTCATATGTATAATGTTTCCTTTGGCTGCGGTCTGGGGCACTGCAGTGTGTTACATGTACCTGCCTCGACAGATGACTCATCTGGTTGCTGGTACATTTTGCTCAGCTGGGGGCTTCATGGTTGTTCTCTTGTCAAACCTTTGAAAGCACTACTCATCACAGTGTTTCTATACATTAGGCCATAACCTAAGCCACGGGAGTTTTCCTGTCATAGAATGTAAGCTGAAGTTTTGTCTCACTAAGCTGAGTGGCTCCTGTGTTTGTAAGGAACTGCTAAACATTGGTTGCTTCCTGTAACAGACCAAGTGCTCCAAATACTTCAATTCTTCAGTACTTTGTAGCATGAGGTCACGATCAGCCAAGGTCCAAGGCTAGATTAGCTTTTTGTGAATGTAAATTCAGTAGCAAAACTAAGTAGGATCATAGGATAACAGCAGAAAAGTTTACTGCAAGAGTTCTTGAGCATTCTTTTTGTCAATCCCTATTTCCAAAGCTTAGAAAACTAGAACTGAATTTTAATATTCCTAGACAAAAGCAAACAAATAAAAAACCCAAACAAAACCCAACCAACCAGCCAAAAAATAAGTATCATCTTCACAGAGCTTTCTTACATCTGTGGTAAGTTAGCGGAACATAAAGATTTTTCCTGTGCTTTTTAGTACTAATGCAGCTTTCAAAAACTGCCATCCCACCTAAGTCTGACCACAATTAAACTAAGGCAGTTCCACCACTTAGACTTGTACCTTATTTACTACCTCTGGTCTCTGTGATGTCTTGTGCTTACAGAAGTGAAAACTCCTTCACAGCAGAAGTTTCTGCTATATTACCTCATGGGCTGTCCCTGAGAAACCTTCTCTCTCTTCATAACGAAGACCAATATATCCCAATGACTGTTTGATACACCATTTGTGGTGCAAACAGATTGTGCCTTTTGAGTTGCAAGGTGCTTTATTTCACCTGCTCAGGCCCCATTTTGCCCTGCTGATTCCCTGAGAGTTCATTACTCCTTGACTAAAGCAATGGCAACCACTGTGGCCCTCCCTTCTTCACGGGACTCTGCCAGTAATAATTTCAGTCTCTTTTATTTTCAGGGATTTCAGTAAGTTCAGATGGCAAGGCTGAGAAACAGGATGATAATGGAGCAAAGGTAAAACTTCCTCTAAGTTTCAAGAATGTTTAACTAGAAGCCAGGAGGATAGCAGGACATGCTAGTGATTTTCAGTATATTTGTACTAAAGGGACAGTGTTTGCAAACAATAGCTTGAACTTTTGTTGAAAAATTCAGGGACTATACAATCATCTTTCCAGTGGATAGAGTCAAAGCCTGTGACCATTTCATCTGGCTTGGACACTTAGAAAGAATGCATCCCCCTAATATCCTTGTAAGAGACGCAGAGGTAATATCCTTGGGGTGTGACCAGGCAAAAGACAACTTAGGAGGGTAGTTACACTTCCCTGCCTCTAATTAAGAGAAGGATGAGGATGACTAAGCTCCTACTTTAGGCATTATTAAGAAGCTCATGTTAAATGGGATGAACCTAGCCTCAAATGCTTCAGAAGAAGATTTATTAATTACTTGACAGGTAGCTCATGTTTATCATGATCAACCTGATGTGTCTTCTCCATATGTTGTACAGGCAAGCTCAGAAAAGCATTGCAAGCTCCAGCCCAATGCAGATATTTCAGAGCTCTTGCTCACTAGGGTGACTTGCTCCTGCCTGAATAGGTTTGAAGTAAACACGCATCTAAAGCCTCTTCAGTTTTTCTCTTCTCCCTTCCAGTTTCCCACCTATGCCATTCTCATTGCCTGTCTCGTAGCAGTGTCCATTGTTTTCATATTGATGCTTTCATTGTTTTGGAAACGTAAGTATCCCTAAGCACATGATTGATTAATGTTTCAAAAGCTGGCCTGGTGCAGATGTCCTTCTGTATCTCTGGTTAATCTTCTGCTAAATCTGCTATGGCCCCTGTGACAGCACTCTGTTCATTTTGTGGGGGTTGCTGTCCTTACTCCAGGACTGCGTCATCACGAGGAGACCAGTGAGCATGAGTTGGTGGGGATGCAGCAGGAAGAAACCTGTGCAAAGAACCTGTTCACTCACTTGCTGCAGGTCTGGCTCATCTTGTTGGCTCTTGCTTTATAGTAAAGTGGTTCCCTAGTTTCCTGGAATTGCTCCTGACAGACATTGATGTAACTTAAATCAAAGTGAGATCCTTTCTCTCCTGCTTAGCCCATAGGACTTTTGCAACTTGCAGTCTTTGCTTCTGAACTCATTTGACGTATTTACTAGAATTACAGATTTCTTTTTGCTATTGTGACATTAATACTATTTTTGCTTCTAGGTAAACGCGCAAAGAAGTTTATAATAAAAAGGTAATCCATTTTGTAATTTCATATTAAAAGTTTCAAGGTAATTTTTCTTAGAGGCAGGAAGGTATTAGCCACTGTTTGCAATGGGTGTAGTATTGGCTTGTGGTGCTTACTACCAAAGTATTGCGAGCAAACTTGAGATAACTTCACTCCAGAAAATCAAACAGTGGTTCCTGGAAACTGCTTCTATGTAGCAATGAACAGACTTCCAGAGCACTTGAAGTTCAGCAACTGGTCCTTACTGTTCTGTCCTGACCTCAGCTTAAGGAAGTATCTAATCGGCTTTATTCTTCGATCAAATACCAGGGCATGACCCTCTTGGAGTTATTTTAAAGAAATGAAGAGATAAATGGTCATGATGATCAAACAGCAAAATGATTGCTCAGAAAGGGATTGAGGATTTATGGACAGTCCTCTGTGGAATGGCAATTCATGCCAATACACAAACGATGGGCCCTGGGAAGGGTATGCTGCAGTAGCGTGGCAAACCAGGCTTTCCATCACTAGATAAATCTTGTAGCTTTCATGGGGCCACTGCACCCTCTTACACACTTTGAGTCACACTGAAGTATCTGAGGTGATCATTGATGTGATATTTTTGAGGCAGATATGAAATATGGAGGTATGATGAATCACTCTGTGCAGATATAACTGATAAGTTCATGTCTTCTGGCTTATCTGGAAAAAAAAGATTTTCTCTAGACAAGTCACAAGGTAGTCCAGTGATGTATCATCCCTTCGCCAAAGACCAATAATTTTCAATGGTAGATGGTCTCCTGCTGCATATTCCAACTAGAAGATAAGAATTGGGGGCCTAAAAGGGACTTATTCATGAATCCCATGGTGGTTATCCTACAGCTGTCATTACGAGATCTGAACAGACCTTTCCTATCCATTAGAAGAATGTAAGCAGGGTAAATACTTATTTGGTGTGAAACAAATAAGTGTTGCACCATTGAAGTCAGTGGACTTAGTAGCTTCTGGTCTCTGTTTCAATGGGAATTTGCTAACATTGCAAATAAGAAACTATACTCTAAAGAATTAAGGTGATTTTGTCCCATCCAGAGTGATCTGTGCTTTTCACTATAGCCTTGGACCAGTGGAAGACCCTGAAAAAGCTCTCAGTGGCCCCGAAGGAGAAACTGGTATTTTTTCCCTGTGAAGAGCTTCTACGTCATCTGTAGATGCCATGGAAAATAAAAAGGGCCTATTTCATGCTGCCCTGGGAAATGCTTATGAGCCCTCAAAATATTAATGGCTGTAAACCAAAGACCAAAGCTTCAATTGTGAGAGTTTAAAATCTTTGTGCAAATTGTGCCGTGTCACCTTTAAAACTCAATGCATCAAGAAGTTCCTTCGAGAAAGTGCTTTATGCATTATTCATGGGTGTTTCTGGCATCTGCCTTCTTACTAACACCATGTTACAGAATTGAATTTGTTTTTCTCCATTTTCTACTAACGCTCTTCCTTGAATACAACTTACACTGTGAGGAACATGAGAAATAACATAGAATGCAGCCTAACTTCAAATTGCCAAAATAATAATAATAATAATAATCAGTAAATAAAGTTCTTGTTTTTATATAATCAAGACAAAAATATAAATCAAAAATGCAGATTACTTAAGTGATACCAGTGCTGCCTGTGATTCAGCATGTTTGAATGACCCTTGGAAACTAAGTTAATAAACTTTGTCATTTACTGCTAGCAGTTGTAATTTTTTATGTCTCCTCCTAAGGCATTTGAATAGGGGTTAGTTATTCCTCAGGTGTTGAAATGAGTCGTGCTGTATGAAGGGCGGCTTTCACCTGCTGCTGCTTCTAGTGGGACAGAAGGGCTGTGGGGGAGAACATTGCTGCTGCTGCTGAGGACAGAATGTGTCCCTAGTCCTTCTTTGCAGCAGCAAGCTGCTGCTATGCTCCTACCCTGTCCTCAGGGAGACTGGTGGGATCTGAAATCCCTGTTCCCAGGACTTTGGTGTTGCAGCCCTGGCAAGCAGGTTGTGGCTGTTTAGCTGCTCAGACAGATTCCTATGTCATGCTTAGAGCTGGCCCTGAGGATGGGGATGGTGTAGACACTGCAGACTGCATGAGCATGTGTGTGGTTAGCACAGGGGAGCAGCCCAGCTCTTTGCTGTGGACTTTGGTTTGGCCCTGGGGTGCCTGAGCAGGAGGCAGGGCTGCCAGCAGCACAGAGCAGTCCTAGGAAGTTCAAAATCCTCTATGTTATCCTCAAGCCCCGGAAATGCTGCCATAACGATAGCTCTGCAGCGCTAACCTTGTCTTCTACTCAGCTGGGGAAACTGGAGCCTTTGAGCAGCTGTGGGGCAGATCAGCAATGTATGGCAGGGGGAAGCCTATCATCTCACCATGCTAATTGCACCTTTTCTGAGAGGGCTTTTGCTTGTGCTTCAGCTGGGTTGAGATTTAGGCTTTAAAAACCAGACTGAGTTAGTATCCAGATGAGGGGCATTAGTGAAGTGGGACTGGCCAAGGGGGCTGAGGGATCATCTCTGGGATGTGCTGCAGAGCTTTTGTGTGTCTCATTGGGGTCCTCATCAACTCTGCTGCAGTGACTATAGGAAAAGCATGGGAGAAGGTTCAAATCCATGACACTGTTTGTTGTCTCCATTGGTTGGAGTTCACCTGGCAATGGCAACTCTCGGCAATGGCAACCTGAAGTAAGAGCACATTGTGGGAGTAGCATTTGATCAGAAGAAAACATTGTGTAGCGGCTCTGGACTTCCCCACTAGTCATGCTCAGGGCTGTGGTGAGACTTTTTGACTACAGCATCTTCTTAGAGGCCATGAGTTAGGGGGAGACAGGGAAGGTTCCTCTTTGGGGTCCCACTCAGTCTCGCCTGGGTTCAGCACCCTGCTGCACACTCTGGTCTAGTGGTGTTGCGGGAGGCAGAAGAGAGTCCCTGACCAGAGGATGTGGCCTGCAGGCTCCCAGCTTGGGTTTACTCAGCTGAGACCTTTGTCTGTCCCACACTGGTTAATGTGGCTGCAGCCACTGAAACATGCAGCATGTGCTGAGCCTGGGGGCCTGGTGCCCAACACTGCTTCTAGGCATGAATCCCACAATGATCTCTAAGGAAAAAAAAAAAAAAAAGGAGGGAGAGGGAAGAAAAACAACCATTTTTGATGTACTTCTTTAAAAAAACACCACTTACTTTTTTCCCCCTGCCCCCCTCCTTCACCCTCCCTGTGCCCAGGTGAATCCTTTTGCTCCTACTAATTAGCTTTGTACTAATGACCTCTGTGGAGTGGGCTGGCTTGTGCTGGGGAAGGTTCTAGCACGTTTGCTGTGGTGCTGGCTGGACTTGAAGGTCCTGCTTTGAGGAGTGCACAGGAGCAGAAGAAACAGGAGCCACCAAAGTGAGTTTGATCTACTCAGCCATGTGGAAATCCAGCCCAGGAATGCTGTAGGGAAGCTGTAAGTGTAACTTATGTTGCCGAGCTTTTTTATTTATCTTTTTATCCACCCCAATTACTGGGGCTGAGGTTTGGGTTTAGGGCAGCAACTGGAAGCAAGGAGTCTGTGAGGGTTTCATTGGAAGGAAAATACATTGAAGTAATTTGTGAGGAACTGACCTTGAGTGTCAGTAAGTTCAGTGAAAGGTTAAAGGAAGTGTTTTAAAATGTAGCTTGTGGAAAAAGAAATGCTGTTTTCTAAAAGCAGCAGGAGCCCCAGAATGCAGTTCCTGGGTCTGGTGACGAAAAGCTAGGTGAAAGTAGCAGGTTTTTAGAAAGAAAGTTCTGTCGGAGAGTACGCTATTGGCACCTGAAAATGTTAATCTTAATTTTTAAGACCGTTATCTTGGAAGGCAAAGAAGAAGTGTAACTTGTGTAAACATAAAGCACTGCAGTCAAGAAAAGCCTGCAGTAAGCAGCTTAATAAAATACAGAGTTTTAGCTGTGAAGGCCTGTGTGGGCCTGTGTTTCAGACTGGAGAAACTTCAACAAAAGGCAGCCTGGGCCCTCGCAGCGCTGTGAGGCTTGTGCTGCGGTGTCGAGGGGTGTATGTTGCCTACAGAGTTGCTTTGCTACAACTTGTTGCTGCTTGTTGAATTTGCTGAAGCAGGTGTCCCTGCAAAGTCTGTCCATGTGCACCACCAGTCTGCCCTCGCTGCCTCCTAGGCCTCCCAGAGAGTTCCCCTGTGCTCTGAAACTGCTGAGCGTTTCCCAAAAAACTTCAGTCCCCCCAGACCTTGCCTTCTGCCACCTCTTACCCTGCCAAGAGCTAAGATTTGACTTTGTCCAGGTTTACCGGCTCTCCCCAGTGCGCTGATCTGCTGAGGTTATCACAGCATTTATGGGCTTGCACTGGGAGCCTGTGGCTAGAGCAAAGCGGGTTTTAATTTGTTCAGAGTCCATGTGAAGCCTAAATGGTATTATATCTGGGGAGTCTGGCTCTGCTCTATGGAGCAAGGTGGTTAATTAAAGAAGGATTTAGCTTTAGGTCCAAGTAATAATTTTCACTGGACCCCAGTACTTTGTGGACAATTGTCTGTATCAAAATGACTGATTAAATGGGGTAGAGGAGGTCTGACGTGAAAAGATAATGACTGAACTACCCAATTAGCATGGAGGAGGTACAGAAAAGCAATTAAAAAGGGAGCTCTGAGTATTTTGGAACAAAATGGGATTGAATAATGAGAAAACAGGAGGAAATACTGCAAAAAAAGGCAAGCACTGAGTTAGGAATACAAATCCTTTAAAGAGAGACCAGAGGAATGAATTAAATATCATTTTGAGATTAATAAGAGGCATCTCTTAATAGACTTCATTGGAGCTGACTGCTCTGATGGTCCCTTTCCATCTCAACAGCATGTTTCATTATGTTTCTAGGTTTGTTTCGTAGCCATTATGTGTCTTTCGAGGCAATTTTTAAGGCTAATATAAATAATTCTCCGGGTTCCGAAAGTGGAATCTAATTGGAGCTTAAGAAAGAGCAAGCAGAAGGGAAGAATGTGGCTGAGTACATAGGAAATTAGAAATAAGAATAAATAGCATCATGGGACTTGGGGAAAGAACAGAGATAACCGCACAGTGTGAGATGAATGCATGAAAAAGCGGAAAATTTTAGCCTGGTAGAAAGAGGAAATGGGACGTGTTGCCACAGAAGTGACAGCAGATGGCAAAATTGAGCTACAGAGACACAGCAGGGAAAGAGCTGGAGAGAGTAGAAGAGGCTGTAAAGGTGATGCAGATTTGCTGCCACCAAGCAGAATAAATGCAGCCTCCTCCAGTTTTGATGGAGGCCCTGGCTGGGAGCTCAGCTCATAGCTGGCTCCAAGGCACGCTTCTGGCCTGGGCTACAGCTTATATGACTTCTACCAACACAACTTCCTGCAAGTCTCAGTAACACTCTGGTTTTCTTGTGCTTCTGAGGCCACGGTGGCCATGCACTTCTTGTTTTCTTCATCTCACTGATGTCTAATCCCAACTGGGAGTAGCATGGCTTTGGTTTCTCTTGCTAATTTAAAACATAAAATCATGGCAGCCATAACCTATCAAAAATACATCAGCCTCTAACCATCCGGTAGTTCATCTCATCATCCACTCCCTCCTGCTATCAAGCTCATGAGAAAGGGTGGTGGTCTTGGCAAGGGGCCCTCCAAACAATCACTTTAAGGAATCAGAACTAAGAGAAACACTGAGATCAGAGTAGGACTTCCTACAGTGAGCTCTGTGGTAGGAAGGCTCGTCTCCTTACCCTGTGGTAAACTCAGTTTAAGAGCTCCCAGTGGCTTGAAGCTGAGATAGGTGGCCACAAGGACTTCTCCTGGGATGATGGATGCAAACTCGAGTTTGCTAAAAGTGTTGGAAGGATTGAGGGGGATGGCATTGGGAAATGATCTCTGGTACAAGTTCATTGGCTTTCTTTATTCTTTCAATCACTGAGATTTCTCCAAGGGGAAGGGAAATCCTTCACTTCCCAAAATGACTTTTTTTTCATTCCTAAGAAGGAAAGAAGCAGCACGTTCTGCTGATGTTTCAAAAATGTGGGGGTTTTTGAGCGGGGTTTTTTTTTGAGGGTTTTTTTTAATTAGGGAAAAATGAAAGATTTGTTGGTGTGATTTTTATTTATTTAATACCTAGGAGTAGGCTAAGTAGTCCAAACCAGGGAATAAATCCTGTGTATTGTTGTTTTCTAAAACAAAACAAAAAAAATACTAAGGCCTGTCTCTTCTTGCTCATGTACTGATGTGTGCTCTGTAATTCTACTGATGTTAGTGAACTTTGTATCCTTGAAGGTAACCCCTTTTCATGCTTAGATGTACATCTAATGAAGATTCATAGCTTCAAAGTTACTCTCAAGCACCAGAGCTGGTGTCATGCTTAAGTAAACCATCCAGTAGTTAATACACACCACACAATCATCTGCATATTTAATACAGGGCAGAGAATTTCTATGGAGAAATCTATAGCTTTTAATCCAGTAATGAATCATTTATGGGATTTTGGATTATTCACTTTGCACTGAATTAAGTTGTCTCTCTTTCACAAAGTGAGACCCCCGTGACATGGCCTGCGTCACAGACCAGGCTGCACAGTGATATATGTTGCTGGGATGAATTATTTATTGGACATTTTAGATCACTTGCCCAGCAGTGGAATTTTAAATCTGTTCCTATCCATTCTTAAGTACATAAAAAGGATTTTATGTACATGAAATTAATCTCTCCTTCTTCCTCTCTTTCTCCCCAGTGACTAGTGAATTATCTGTGAAGTTTGGGTTTGGTTAGTTTTGGATGCAGACTTTCCCATAGGGGATGCAGTGGCAGCGGCATAGTGTGGGGGCCTCTTTGTCCAAGCCAACCTGATGTGCAGAAGGTGTTTGTGTGAGCACCTCAGCTCTCGGTTGTGTTCTACTTTAAATACTCTGGAACTGAAATGATTGTTATTTCTTAGCTTGTAATACACATGGTATAGTCCTATTATGCCAAGAGAGCAGCACAGAGAACTTATTAATGGACCTTGGTATGGGGAGCAAGAAAACTTCCAATGACTCTAATGATCAAACACTTATGTATTATTATTTCTTAAATTTCACACTGTAAGCTTTAGCCCATGCCAGGGCAGAGCTTTCCCATGGCTTTTCTGTGAGTTCTGTTTCAAGGACAAGGGGAAATCAGTCTCTCAATGGAGTGGTGAGTCAATGCTGCTTTCGAATTCTGCTTGGTGTTTTATGCCCTTGGTCCATTATCTAATGGAGAATATGATGAGGTAATTATGGAAATACACAAATTGCAACCTCATGAATACCAAAGAAATTCGTGATGATCCATGCTAAAAGAATGCATAAAAATGCAAATCATTTGTAAATGGGGAGCGGTAAATCTTGTTAATATTAATAACTTAGAGCATTTAATTGCATCAGATCTGGATGAATTCTAACCAAAGCCCTCTGAAGAGGGGCTTTTAAGACTCTATCCTGTGATCTGTGTGCCATGAGGTCAAGGGGAGTTCTAACTTGGATCCAATTGATAGGCAGTTATCTTTGGCTCCCTCTGTAGTTGAGAGGGAGAGAGAATGGGACTGGTCTGGATGGTGACCCATCCTACCCAAGGGAAGGTTGTAGGAGAACATCAGAACTCAGTTGTGCATTGCTAACTGTGCAAGACTCTGAATCCACAGCATAGGGACTCACAGTATGAGACGTTGTGTGTGCTCTGTGGCTTTGACAGTACAGTTAGGTTAAAAAGCCCTGTCAAGGAAGATGTCCTGTGTCTGTAAAATCTCACTGCCTTGTGAGATGTGCAGGCTCTTGTCCTAGCTGGACCTCTGCTGGGGAACATGACTGTCTCTGAAGTTAATAACAGTGGATCATCTTTGAGGTAGGGGTAGGTCTCCATCTTCTTCTCTAGGATAGGATATCTCTGTCATTCTAGCTTTTAAAAAGTAATTTTTGGTTTTGTTTTTTTTCTTTGTTTGTTTGTTTTTTCCCCCAGTTGCATCATTAGTGGCTAAGAATATGTAGTAGGCCACCAGGTAAAGAGCTCTAGTAAAGTGCATCATAGTGTCTCTGTAGAAAGCTAGGTTATTGGCTGTGGGCAAAGATATCACCAATCTGCTGAGTTATGCCAGTTTTGTCAGTCTGCTTGCGCTTCTGACAAGCCTGTTCCACACTGGGGCTTGAGTATTGATGGTCCTGCTCTGGACACCATCAGCATCATTGATCTGAGCATCAATTTTAATACTGGAAGTAAAATGCTGGGAAACTACAGGGCCTCCCTTTCTACAGCATAAACATTGCTTGGCCAGTTCTGCTATGGACTAATGACCCACAGAAGAACTGGGATTGATCTTCAGGCTTCTCTCTGGGTTTTGTCATATCACATTGAGTCTTGTTTGGGTTTGCAGGAGGTGCTGCCAGCAGCATCCTGGGGAGGAAAGGGAGAAGGAATTCCAGCTGTGTTCACACTTTTTGCCTTTTTTGTGTTGCTGTTGTCATACATCTGGCCGCGTGTGGGGCTTTTGTTAGTCTGCTGTGTTGAAATTTCCCCCAGATATCCGCTCACTCAATCCTTCCCAAACCATTAACAAGCTCTTTGTTTCCTTTTCTTTAAACTTTGCCAGGCTTGGCAGTGGCTGGGTGTCTGGTAGGGTTCATATTTATCAGCTTGTTCTTCCCTTTTTAGTTCATTCATTTCCTGTCTATAGCCAAGTTATTCTACAAAAGAAATTAATTTTATAATACAAAGATACTGGATGGCACTTTCAGACATGATGCCTGCAGCTTCATAAAACCTGATGAAGGAGAGAGGAATATTCCAAGAGAAAACGAGAGAAAGTCGTGATTTATTGCTTATAAACAGCTCCCTGGATCTTATTATCTTTGCTGTGTAGAAGCCTGGGGATCTAGATAGAGCTTTATAATTCACATTGAAATTCATTGTATCACATGTCTCCTGTAAAGTCACATTTTTGAATGATACAGCAAACCCTATTAAACAGGTACTCATTAAACTACAACACCTTATAAATTCTTCCTGAATTTTGTTGACAGTACACATCAAACACAAACCGTTAAGTGCTTTTCATTTTCCTGGTAGTGTGCGATCATAATGCATTACATGACAAAATAATGTGTTTACATGACAGATTTAATGCTTGATCTGCTGCATGAAATGCTTCTGAGCACCAGAAGATAAGAGAAAAATGTAACATTATACTTCCAAGTGTCTATTAATTCTTAACTAATAATAAATTACAGTGAGATGCTGATAGAAATGGATGAGAGAGGCACATACACATGGGAGGAATTCATGAGGATCAGTGACACAGCAATGAATACTAAATGCAGACATCATAACTAGAGCTAAAATGAAGCTTTTTACATGGGGAAGAGAGCTCCTAGAGCCTGTGGACTTGCTGCTGCTCCATGCAAGTGTGTTTCTTCTTTTGGGTCCTGACCTCCTGCACTGGTTTGTAGTGGTCGTGCTAGACGGACTTTCTTTCACTTGCTTCTCCCTCCAAAATGGTGTCAGCAAGGAGTCCCAGCTTGCCCTGCCCTGGGAATTAGGCACATGGTGAACATGGATACTGGCCACGAGCTCTGGGGACACGAGGGTGCTGTACGCTGCCCTGGCAGACCTTCCTACCAGCACTTTGTCATGCTGGGGCTGAAAGATTTACTCACTTGTCCCTCTCAAACCCTGTGAGCAGCAAAGCTCGCTATAGTTGTGAATTGTTTTTCTTTATAAATTGTCAGCCTATGGCCAGCCTGACAGTCAAAGGAGCACCATGGGACAGCTCTATGGACCAGCTAGCAGCTCTGCAGACCTTGCAAGCTCCACAGCAAGCCTCTGCATGGATGTTGTGTTCATCAAAGGACAAGAGCAATCACCATCACCCTGGGGTTAGGAGAGCCAAGCAAAAGTCAGCCCTTGCTTGCAAGGGTTTGCTTGCAAACCGTCTCCCACCAGCAAAAGAAATTAATCAAGTTTCTGTTTTTTTTCCAGCCAAAAGACCCTTTACCTCCCCCGCAACTTACTCCTCTAACTGGGAACTAGTCTACCCCTGTATCTCCCGTGCTGATCCATGCAACCTGTGTGCAGTGCTGGGCACGTGGCTTTCCACCCTCATCCTACATGTCCCGGCCACTCCAGCCCTTGCCACTACAAACCAAACTGCAAGGGAAATTTTGCTCCCATTTGAATGATCTGTTGTGTATGAGCAATCATTTTATGCTTTGATTGGAGTAGTACTTCCTACTTGTCTTCAAAACAGAGCACAGACAAATTTAGTCTCAAGGCATTCTGTGCCAAATATCCTTTTTTTTTTTTTTTGAAAGCTTCTAAGCAAATGGGTTTTATTTTTGTTGTTTGTTTTCATAAAAAAATGCTTGCTAGTTTTGGAGTTTATTTATGTACTTCAACCGATGTCATTTCTCCACAGTGCTACTAGTCCACTGCCAACCCTTTCCCTCCACGCAACCCTCGTGTAATCCATGACTTAGTTGACTTCCAGCCCCAGCAGATAACTGTCAGAGCCTTGAATTCGGAGTTTCAAGAGTGATATTCAGCCACTTCACAAGTTTAGAGTATGAGGGCAGCTGGGTCTATTAATCTTTAAAAAGAACCCAAATCTCTGGTTTTTTATTGCAAGTGGGAGCTAAGGAGGAATCAGTATGTGGGAAAACAATGCTGTAATAATGACATACAATCAAAGGGAGGGTAATAAACCTGCTAGTTCTCTATATTTACTGGGGAGTTTGCTGGGGAGCAGGAGCCAAGGCTTGTTTTAACTACAGACAGCTTTTCCCTTTCAGTTTTTATGGCTTTCTCAATCACTTTGCTCATCTGCTGCTGGAGGCTTTTATTTGCTGATAAGGGCTGTTAACCAGTTGGAAAGTCAGACCAGTGAAGTTATGTAAAATGCAGTGAACAGTTTTTGGCAGATTAGAGCCACAGTGCCGGAGGAGTGAAGGAGGTGGGAGGGCTCCTGCCCCTTGTGTTGGAAAGGGAAATATCCTGAGAAGGGGACAAATTACAGCAAACCATACACATAGCTCACTGGTTTACTGCAGCTTGTCCCTGCTTCGAGAGGGGACATATATATGTAGAAATAAGTATGTAGGTGTGATGGTAGTCAGAGCTCCGAGCCCCTCAGAGTTTGAGGAGTTTCTAGATGATGCTGTTAGTCATACGGTTTAGTTTTATGTAGTCCTGTGAGGAGCAGGGAGCTGGACTCAATGATCCTTATGGGTCCCTTCCAACATGAGATATTCTATATATATATACACACATCTGTATCTGTCCCTGCTCCTTGGCATTTGCTGGTGCTAATGAAGCAATGAGTTCGTCTTGCTTATTCTGTTCCCTCTTTTTCAGAGAAATTTCTGAAGTCTTCTTTAACAGGGAAGTGAATAACAAATGCTGTTTTGCAGTGGGAGGGATGCTTGGACTGCCTTGCCCCAATGTGGTGGTGTGAGCAGCATCTCTTAGTGAAGAAACTACCAGGTTCATTAAAGACTAGTTCCAAAGTGACATTGTAGTAACTTTCCTTATCTGGAAGCAAACAATAGCAGAAATGGAAAAAATACTTGATTTTAGTATTGCACTTTTCCTTTGAGCAGTCTTTAAGAGTTATGTTTCTGCAAGCCTGGGTGCGGGGAATAGTTCTATGGTTGCTGCACTTTCTTTTCTAGCCAAAGAGTTTCTAGGAGCAGAGTGTCAAATATGTGTAGACTTCCCCAGGTGTCTGTGGGTACTTTGAAAATTCCCAGGCTTCACTGATAATTCAGATTTTCCTGTTTATAAGCAACATCTGGCAGTGTGATCTTATTTTGTGGCATTTTGCCCCTGAGACAATATTTCTAACCTCTGGAGCTCTGTGTATGATGCTACTACAAAATCCAAGAGGAGAGTGCTGTTAGTTTGGGTTCTTAAAGAGATATCCAGCATGGAAAGCTGGAGTGTGGGGCACAAGGTCTTATGATTCATTGTGAACTTGGCTTTTTGCATTTGGGATTGGATTTTTATTCTATACAGTTGTTTGTGTTTTTTTCAGAGGCAACAGTGATTCTTGGTGTGCTTTGTTTTGCTTCCTCAGCCGTTACTTATTTATTCTTATTTGCCCCATTTGGAGATGACTAAAAATTAGTCTGGAATGTCGTGTCTGGAAGGTCATGTACAACTTACACGAAGTTTTGTTTTTAAAAAACAAAAATCCAAACAAAAAAACAACATCAAGAGTCCCAACCCCCAAACCAAAAAACCGAACCCAAACAAAAAACTTCTCCCCAAATCCAGCTACTACCTTTCCAGTCCCTCTTGCAAATTGCTAACATGATTCAGTTGACCTGAGTGCACTTTTCACCGTTTCTCCAACTTTGCAATTGGTAAAAGGTTTCTGATTTGCTTTAGCTCATTTCATGACCCCAGAGCTGTGGATTCTCTTTAAACCCCATATTGCCAGTCTCAACTACTGCAGTACAGCAACATCTTGTCTTAAAGATACTTCCTGGAAAAGCATCCCTTTCAAATATTCTCTCCATTTGGTCATCACTTGGAAAATGAGGAGAATCAGATTTTACAAAAGCATTTCAGTTCCCCTTTGCTCTTTCAGAATCTTTTCACCCTGAAACAAATTGGAAAAATTCTGCAGTGCCTTATTTTAAAGTTTCACCTGTCTCAGATTGTATATGATAGAAAAGCACCTATCTACTACTTTTAGTCTTGAGAAATTTCCATCTACCCACAAAGAAATATGAAGTCAAACCTGATGGGTCTGTCTGGAAGTAGTCCACTATAATGTGACATCTTGCCCAGAGCAGCAGTGCTGGTAACCTGGCAGAAATACTGCTGACTGCATCAACCAATTCCATGCATTTTCCTTTTCCTCTCTGGAAGCAGTTTGTTCGAAGTCCTCAGCAGTCAAGGAGCCTTAGAGAATAGTTTTTAAAGGTCTAGGAAAGGATTTACTCTTTGCTTTAGTTGTCAGACCACAGTCTTCAGTGTAGAGCAGTTAATTGAAAACCAGGGAAGGAAAAGCTTTTAAAAGGTGAGTATCATGTGAATCTTGGCTGAAGCTTGGCTCTTGGCCAAGCTTTCAAGCTAGTTTCTTCCCTGCTTCTTTCTTGAAAGAGATGCAAGTTCATGCGATAGAGGTGTGAGGGGTTTTGGATGGTCATAGACCTGCCTGTTAATGATGGAACATCTCCGGCTGCAGAGAAAAGTGCTCGCTGCAAAAGCCCAATAGGATTTTGACTGAATGCTTGTTACAGGAACAGATTTCCTCTATTTCTATGAACATGTATAAAATTCACAGATTGCTATTGCATCTACTATCTGTCCTCTAGCAGTCTGGATTTTGGGTCCGGTGCATTGTGATATGGCCACAGCAGAGCAGGTTGGTGCCCTGACCCCATGCCTTCCGCTACCGTGCAGGCAGCGGTTGCTTTTTTGCACTTGACAGGTTTGCCCAGATGTTTCATCCTTTGGAAGATCACTTTCCAAACTGTGGTCTCTTAACTGTGTGTAATATTGTCACTGAATCGCAACCTCGCTTCAGGAAAGGCTTCTGTGAATCCTTTTAGAAAAAGTACAGCCAGTGGGTCTGCCCATGTGTGCAGTGGGTTCCCTTTTCTACCCTCTGCAGGAAGGATTTGAGATCTCTTCGGCTGATGTTACTTTTTTGGAGGGAGAGATATGCGTTAAAAATTTATTACTTTTTTTAGGAAGCTCCACTGCTTTCCTGCTGGCGCTATTTATGTAGAACTGGATTTAAACATCTCTTATTTACTCATAAATTGTATTGACCAGGTAAAATCCATGCCATTTTCAGGCAAGTCTGTTCCATTTGGAAATAAGATATAAATCTCCTCACTTCAGAAAGCGTTTCAAAAAAACCCTTCTTGTGAGGCACAAATGGGGTCAAAGCAAACTAGAAACTGAGATCCAAAGTTTTCTGTGCCTCCACCTCACCCAAGGTGCCATCTGATACCAAAATTTGCCAGTGTTGTTTTCCGACTTAAAATTCCCCAACCTCCAGAAACTTTTACTTCTCAGCACTTCTACTCGTGGATTAATAAAATCCACATTCTTAACAAACTCAGCTGCTTTGATCCTGCTGAACCCCTTTGAATCCCTCCAGGATCCAGAAATGGCACCCACTTGGCTGTCACCTCCAAGGGGCTCAGCCTGTGACTTGCTCGTAGGGTGACACTATTCCTTGATACCGAGTTTCCTACAAAATGTAAATGCTGCTGCTTTCTTTTAAGGCACAACCAGAGGAAGTGGAGGTGTGAGGGCAAAATCCCTCCTTTGTAAAGTAACCTGTGAATTACAGCATGTACTCATGCATTGGAAATCAGGAATACATTTCCACCTTTCTTCTTCCAAGAGAATGGTCAAGTCGGTGGCAGGCCTGGAGTAGGGACACTTTCCTTCATCATCCAGAGCTAGGATACTGCTAAAGCAAAGAAATTGGGCCTCACTGGTGGCAGAGAGAAAGTACTATCAGAAAGGAGCAGAGTCCAGTGAAAGGGAGACATGGGCTCTGGATCTTACACCACTATTGCTTTGCATTTTCCATTCAACACCCATTCAACCAAGTATATAAGCTTTTGGATGAGGAACAAAGTCCTTTTCCCTCCCTGAATGTCTTAGCAAGCAGCTTACACCCACGTAGATCCTGTGTCCCTTTTGCCTGTTAAGAAGATTGCAGGTGGATCATCTCTCTGGGTGGTTCAGCTTTGGCAGAATCATTTCCAAGGCAGCTACTAATCCCTGTGTAATGCTCCTCTTCTAGGCCCTTCACTCTGGAATCTGGATGCATTCCAGTAGCCAAGCACCTTGACTCAACCCCAGAAACTGGCAGGTCTAAATTTCAGATGCAGAAGGTACTTTCATCCAGCCCCAAGTGTATGCACCCAGGAATAAGTGAGCTACTTGATGAACTGATTAAAGATTTATAGTTCTTAGAGCATATAGCCGTCTTTTGGGAAAATCCTGGATCAGAAATCCATCTCTGTCCTCACTAATCCACGTATTATTCTGTCTCATTACTTTGTATTGATTCATTTCCATTTCATGTTGCAGCATTAGGTCACCGGTGTGTGTCTGATATTGCAATACATTATTTAATGGTCTCCTGACTCTCTTTGGTATTTGGTGACATCTGTTGGAATGGTTGACTCCTCTCTATTTATTTAATGATGGTACCTTGATTTTTTTATTTTTTTTTTCATAATACCATCATTCCTACTGGTCATATTCTGTCTGAATCCAAAGTTAACTCTTTTGTGCCTTCTTTTTTCTTTCCGTTTTACTACCTGCAAAATGTTATCAGGAATTATTTTTGTCTCCTGAACTTCCAAGTGATACAAACCCTATGAATGGTGTCATCCCATGGGAATTCATATAGAAAAATGAAGAGCAGAGCACTCTTCTCTACTATCATATATCTCTAAACTGCTATTCAAGCACTGGAGTGAAGTACCCAGGATATTTAAGGAGATTTACATGAGAATATGTACCCAGACTGAGTCCCACGCAGACCCAAATTAGGTCCAGACTTCTGTCTATTTTCTCTCCTCATCTATATATTTTTGACTAAACATTTTAAGTCAAAAAGGAAGGGAAGGTGGGCCTTGATATCCTGGCTGGGGTTTCTAGGCATTCTTTTGATACAAATAGACATCCTTTTCTCTTCCCAAAGGCCATCACATTCCGGATACTTGTTTCTAAGAATATGGAATCCAGCAAGTGGTTCTTTCTTTCTAGTGCTGAGTGAGTCGCTGTAGCAAACAGTGAGCCCAGTGCTGTGCTCCTGCTCCAGCCGAAAGTAGATGTGGGCTGGCATTACTGACACAGACACAAATGATTGACGTGTTCCTCTTGTGCAGCCCTTGTCTTTCTCAAGACTGGTCCCTCTGCAGGAGGACTGTTCCGCGTCTCTCTGGGCATGACCCGCTTGCTGCCTCTTGTTGCTTGTGATGGGCTTTTAATATTTTAAAATGTCAGAGAACATGTATCAGCCCCAGTGGTGAGGAAACCTTTCTTCGATGTTCCCAGGCTCGTAAAAGTGACTGCAAGGGACTGCAGAGCACTTCTGCTTAGTTTCAAATCTCCTTGTAACAACTGGGCTGTATCATCTCAGAGCAGCACAGCACAGTGACCCCTCTCAGCAGGCTGCTTTCGCAGTCTCAGCTGCATCCCTTCAGGGTGTCTTTCATCCAACTGGCCCTTCCCGAGATGCTTAACAGATGCAGAGTAACAGTCTCCTCTTGGGATTTCTCATCATTTTCCTTTGCTGGACTGCCCAAGCAACAACGGCAATACCTCTAACATCGCTCTCCATCAATTAGAAAATCCCATGAGTTCCCTAAATTGCAGCTATTCCTCTCGCCTCCTCTGGATCCACAATAATAATAAAAGACAACTGGACTGTGCTGTGTAACATATTCCTTGCTTGACCAGAAAGCCCTGTTTCACAAGTTTTGAGGACATCGTAATACCTTAAATCCAGGACATCTGTAACCTGACTATGCCAACAACTGCCCCATGCCACGGCTGGATAGAAGAGTCAGCTGCTGGAAAGACATCACAGCAGGGTTTGGGAGAGGCTTGGCTACTGAAAGTAAGTGTTGCTCAGAAGCACCTATATAGGCTCCTTATGACTAATAATGTGAACACAGGTTTTGCAGACAATCCACGCAACTATTTTTAGAAGAACTAAAAG
>WEIS01009671.1:290-12592 GCA_013389965.1 Todus mexicanus | reverse complement strand
TTTTTTTTTGTTTTTTTGTTGGTTTTTTTTTTTTTTTTTTTTTTTACACCTTTTGAAGCACACAGTCCTCACCTGCACAGTATCCAAAACCAGAATGGAAATGAGGTCCCATTGTCCAGAGTGACCATTTCTGCCACCTCTGTTCAGACCTTGGCTCCCATTCACCTCAGAAGGGCTGCACCCCTGGAGAGTGAGTGATATGGATGTTGGTGCACCAGGGCTGACTCCTCAGCAATGCCATTCTTCTTTCCTGGGTTGTGGATGACATCTGATGTATGCCTGTTCCTGCTGTGGTGAGATGAGCTTTGACTCAATTCTTCTGCAAGAAGAGTGGGGTCTTGACTAAACTGTCCTGCAGCGATGCAGTCAGTTGTGCTTTGGTGGTACAGGGCAGGAGTGTAGGAGAGCTCCACCAGCATTAGTCTGAGAGCTCTTCCTGTTTCATTTCTGGTTTGATTGCATCCAAATCAGAGGTGTAGCTTCTTACTGTCCCTTTCTCTACTCAGCTCTGATTCTTCCCTGAGAAAACGCTCATTTCCAGTACTGACTGCCTTTGACTTTTAAAATAAAGAAATATGACCTTTAAAGTGTCCCACAGATTCTTACTTTTCTAAATACTAAATCGTTTTGTACTTCGCCTTTTCAGCTGGTTCAATTTTTTTTTTTTTAATTTGCTTTTAAAAAACCCCCATTGGCACCAGAGTTGAACCAACATCCTGGGTTTGTCTTGCTGATGGCACAGCTGGGAGTAAAACTCACCTCCATCCTTCTGCTTGCTTATGTGTGGTTGTGCTGGTAGGTCCCCAGTCTTTAATTCAAATACTTCCTGTGATAGAAAATCTATCAGGCACTAATGCAAGATATTCCCATGGTTAATTATTGTATTTGATTTGCAATAAATAAATAAATAAATTAGAAAATGACTCCCCATACTTAGCTTGAATTGATCCAGTTTCAGCTTCCAACCGTTGGGTCTTATCCTGTCCCTGTCTGTTAGATTAAAGAGCTCTTTCTTAATAGAAAATCATGTGGAGACTTTAGTGACCTCTTAACCTTCTCTTGGAGAAATCAAATAAGCAGAAGATCTTTGGTCTGTTACTGTAAGGTAAGCTTTCCTGATGAGGGTCAGAGCAGGTCAGCATGATCCAGCTGAGAGATCACTGAAACAGAAAATATTTATGTTCTTGGCCCACTTTCTGGAAACCCCAAAATAGATGAATTGTGAGAAGGGATTGCACACTTAAATACATTTCCTCTATCCCCTATTCATGCTTAAAATTAACAAAGAATTACTGAATAAAATTAATCAGGTGCTGTTTAATATGTCTCCTTGATGAAAAGGTGTGTGAATGTTAAACTACATCAAATACTACTTTCTTATGAGCAAATTGAGATTCAATAAAAATACTGTAAATCTCAAAGGACTTTGGGGATGCAAACCTCATGGCCAGTGTCCCTGGAGCTCTACAGGCTCTGGTTCTCTGCTCTGTAACACCAATGGTGTCGGGAATGGGATTTTGAGGTTTGGGTCTGTGGACCCTGCAGGAGCTAGATACAAAAAGTGTGGAGGGAACAGTGTTGGGGCATTGCCGTGCTCCTGTTGGCATGCCATTTGCAGTGACATAGTCCATGAAGCGGTAGGCCCTGTGATTTTGTGAACCCTAACATTGATGGTGCTGGGAACAGGATTTTGAGGTTGGGGTGTCATGGACACCTTGGGGGCCAGATACAAAAATTGTGGAGGGAGCAGTGTTGGGGCACTGCTGTGTTGCCCTTGGCATGCCATTTGCAGTGACAGTGTCCATGGAGCGGTAGGCTCTCTGATTTTCTGAACCCAAAGCCTGACACTAGTGGTGGCAGGAACCCCATTTTGTGGTTGGGGTGCCTTTGGATGTGAAAAGTGTGGAGGGAGTACTTGTCTCCCATCGCCGTGCTCCCCTTGGCATGGCATTGGCAGTGCCAGATTCCCTGCAATTTGCAGCCCCAGAGTCCCTGGAGCCATTGGATTGAGACCAGTCAATTATATGAATGTATACGAACTGATTTGAATAGGAATGCTACAAAATTGGGGGAGAGAAGAAGGAATCCTGTCTCTGCCCCTAAAACTCCCTTTAACAGACTAGTGTTGCATTTCATATTTAACTGAATCCAGGCATACACTGTTAATGAGATGATAAATGTACTGGAAAACGGGAATTAGTGAGTAAAATAGGAAGGTTTTGATGTGTAATACTTGACAAGGGTGAAAATGAGAAGGAAGCAGACTACTGGGAGCACCTGACAGGAAGGATTGTGCTGGGACCCATGAGATGGGCACATAGACAACCTAGCGGGGTGTCTCATAGTCCTTTTCTTGGCCACTTTGGCTTCTTGACCTTCCCTCTTTCCTCCCGCTCTTTCTGATGTTGCTGACTGGGTTACTAACAAGCCTGGGTAACGCTGTTGTTCTGTAGGTCTGCAAATGAATATAAATGCAAAGACAATCTCTGCCCAGCAATTTTTCTAACCTATGTGCATTTTCTTGTCCAAAACAACAGAACTGGAGGCTAGGTTAATAAGATGTTGGTCACAGGAACAGAATCCTGTTGAATAAAGATAGCATAATTTAGCCCTCAAATCAAAGGAGATTTGGGAGATTCTTGAATTATGCTGGTATAGCTGGGTGAATTTCATGGTTCTAGTGACCTTCAAGCAAGGACAAAAAATAACTGCTTCTGTTTAAAGCCACTTTCTGCAAAAATAAGATAGGGTTTCTAGACACAGAGAATGAAGGCAGTGTAGTTTCAGAAGCTATGTATGGAACTTCTATTTGCAAATTTTTCATTTGTTATAAAACATTGATAGGATGAATTCAGTGTCTCCATTCCCCTCTGGAGCTGACCTTCTCCTGGAAATGGGCTACTGAAGCATTTAATATTTAGATTGCTGTGAAAACTACCTGGAGCAAAAGCTGCACCAAGAAAATGGAAACAGATTATTAGGGTTTTGTCACAGCACACCTTCACTGCCCTTTCAATTCAGGTTAAGGAACATTAGGCAACAGAACACCCTCATTTGCAGAGCTGGCATTTCAGTGATAGTGAAGGTAGATTTGGCCCTGCCTTTCTCTCTCTTCTGTGCTGGAGGGATCAAGTCTTGCCTTTCTGGACATAAATCACTTTTACTTATGCGTTTCAGTTAGGTTTAGGAGGAAACCTCCCTGGGACTGGGTTATCCAGCAATTGACTACTGAGGAGGTTTTGTACCTTTCTTTGAAGTATCAAGTTATTATCACACCCTTGCTTGACAGTTGAGAGGACAAGAAGGCTCTGTTGGCTCATGCAATTCAGAAGGGATGATGTCACGGGAGAAAAGGAGGGACAGAGCAGCTTCTTGAAACAGTTTGACCATTAGGTGACACACTTTTGCTGTGTTTCCAACAGCCAATGCTGCAGGTAGACAACACTAGGCAGATGAAAACTTTTGTTTTGGGTAAGCCAAGTGTAACCGTTATTCAGTCTTCAGGTTTAATTCGCATGGGAAACTTTACAAGAAATTTTCCGATCAGGACCCTTCCACTTCATCTAATTCCTGATTAATCTGATTCTCCACTTAAACGTGATTGAAAATGCAGGAACAAGCTTCTTTGTGTTCAGAATAATAACCACCAATATATTTTACCTGGTTTAAATCTCTTTAGGTAGTTATTGTGAGATAATTCAATCATCAGCTCCAGGGTGTAACTATTTAATTTGTGCAGAGGGTGGCATTTTAGCTCTGTGGAAGGTAAAGGAGTCCAAGAAAAATACGTGAACAACAAGAATAAAGAGAGGGACCATCAGGGAGTTATTTTGCTGATATTTCTGGCTGTCCCACTGATCTCTCTAATGACTTTACTCAAAACAAAGACTCTGAAAGCAGCACAGAATAACCAACCCCAAAGTCAGAGAGCTGTGTTTGCCTTTTTCTGACAGCAAAGTCTGGATAAGCGCATCTGTTCCACTTACTTTCCCACTGTCTTCTACTCCTATAACAAAAGATAAATGCATGCTTGGCCATCCCTCAAAAGAGCAGCATTGACTTCTTAGATTCCATCCACATCATAATGACTCAGTTGAGAATGATGGCTTACATGGAAAAAGCAATAGAATTTTTTTTTTTTTTTCAGGAGCATTTGAAAGATTTATAGCAAACTTGCATCTTAGTTCTAGGGAAGTAACTAGATTAGTACTAATTAAAAACTATACTTTAGATTTAAAAAAACAACACGGATTGCAGGTATAAAACTCCCTGTTTTTTGCTTCTGACTGAGGTTTTGATTGCTGTTGCTGCAGTCAGCAAATGGAAAGCTCCTGTTTTCTGCAGCGAACCTTGCTGGAAGGAAAATTGTCAACATAAGAAGTGAAGGAGATGAGTGGGGAAGGCATTATATATTCCTTTTAAATCTTTTTAATATCCATGTATAAGGGATACAAAACCTGCAGTGACCTCTCTCCAGGTGATGGAGTGCCTTTGCTCAAGGTCACTTATTCATGCCTCTGTTTGTTTGCTCTGGAGCTCACTTATCTTCTAGAATAATTCATGAGCACACTTGGGTCCAGGAACCCTCTTTAATGAGTTCGAGAAGCAGCCGGGGCTCACTGCTGCAATCAGCTTCAGACCGCTGAAGTGCAGAGCATGGGGCACTGTATGCCAACCCAGGGCTCCAACAGGTACCTAACAACATTGGTCTTCCAGCAATTTACACTCAGTGAGGACAGAAGAGAGAACAGACTCCAGCAGGAGGCTGACAGACCTATCCCAGTGTTTCTTCTTCAACCCTTCATGACAATTAAATTTGATAAGAAGTGAGGGACAAAGGTTTCATTTCTGCTGGGGGGACACTCTCAGGCTTCTCTTCCTTTTTGACTTTTCTCTGTCTAAGGCCAGATCCTGTCTGCATAAAAGGTTTAACTGAGTCATTGATGGTAGACTAAAGAACTGCTCAATGGGAAGTCAGGGTGATTGAACTGGACTTGGAGGAGCCAGTGCAGATGGTTCTATTCTGTCAAGATTAGAAATATGTCTTCTTACTTATCTGCTAAGAGCTTTCCACTCACAATGCTGTTCATAAACACAAGAGCAAACCAATCTTGTGCTTTCTTTTATGCCAGATTTCTGGCAGAGGGAATTGGGTCTCTCATAGGCTCCCATGGTAGTAGCTATTTGCTACGGCTCAGGAATAAGAAATATGAAAAGATCTGTGAATGCACTTGCTGTAGTAGCCACCAGCCCTCATCCTCCTCCTGCCGAGCACACCCTCTCTGGGGGGAGCCAGCATGGAACAGGATTCACACGCCTGCTCCAGCCTAGCTTGTGTTCATAATGTTGCTTACAAGTTTTCAGAGAAAAAAATGAGGTTTGCAGATATGCTCCACTAATCTGCAGTGACTTTGGTATTGGTTTTTCATTCCGTTGGCATACTCATATTTACTTTTTTGCAACACTTTAGGTATTTTTTTGCTGTCTTCCTTTCTTTATCTGTGTTTGAAGTGGGGAAGACAATTTTCTGTTTGAATTGCTTTTAGGGAAGACACATATAAAGCCATACGTGTTTGAAAGGCATGGTAAAGACACTTAAAGGGTCATCTTAGGGACCCAGCTATATACCTCGAGTTCTTCAGTATGTAAAAAGAAGGGCCACCATCTGGGTGGATTTTTCTGATCCTTTCAGGAAAGAAAAGAAAAACATAGCTTAATTTGCAGCAGTTTTCTGGTTGGCTGTTATGGAAAACTTTCTAACTGCAAGATCACTGGAACAAGCTGAAGGAGACTTTTGACAGCAGGTTATGCCATCACACATCAAATGCTGGTGTATTGATGCTGCAATATAAGATAATAAAATGGACTTAATGTCCTCTTGGATTCCCTGTTTCTGACCTGAGCTTCCAGATAAGGGTAAGCAAGAATTGCATTATTGACCTCAGTGAGTTTGTAAAGACTTAAGCCAGTTTGACTCTTTTTTTTCTATGAACCTGAACTAGACTGGTGGTTAGGCAAGATTTATGTCCTCCCTCATGTAGTGATCCTGTCTTTCAGTAAGATAATTTTACTCCTGTTGTTAGTAGCATGGGCTAACATGGGATTGTCAAACCTGGGACATTGTATGTTTTTGGAATACTTGTTCCTGTAGCAGAATGAGTTATAAAGAGCAAGGTTTGTGTTCCACAAACCTTCTGGAGTTTGTTATTTTTATTTATTTTTTTGGCTGGTCATTTGAAGCGTTTGATCTTTTCCATAATGCAAAATAAATACTGGAATGAAGAGCTATCCCACACTGCTGCTGAAGCGGCTGAAGTGCTCCATCTTGACATTTTCAGAATAGAAGACAGATGTTATCAAGATGTTTATGGGATGGCCTGTGTTTTTCTTTAATGAAAAATCATTAGTGAGCAAATGTCCACAGAAGGTCTGAACTTTAATGAAATGTTTTGGTTTTTTGCTTTTTTTTTTTTCTGATAGAAAATGTTTTACAGAAACTTCCTGTTGCTTTTGGGGGGGGCAGTTAATTGGCATACCCTTTCTGTGTGTATGCCCTTAATCCTGCCTGCGTGATTTGATCAGAGCATGTTTCTCCCAGAAGGTGTTGCTTTGCATACTGCTTTATGCCACATCCTCGGGGCTTTTTGCTCTATGGAGATGCTCTGTGAGAGTTGTCCAATTTTTCCCAAATGGTGCAAGGGGATTGGTGCTGGCCTGTAAATAAAAGTGAGTTGTGCTTTTAGGGATCCGATGCCTGTAGTCCCAGCGCTAGTGAAAAGCTCTCCCTGAGCACCAGTGCAGGGGGTTTGTGATCAGATGCTGGAGCTGGGGTAAACCCCATGGACTATTGCAGAAATCTTGTGTAACAGCACATGTGGATTCTCTCTGTGACCATACCTTGTTGCAAAGACTTGGCTTTGAGATGGGCTGGCTGGGACATGTTAGGCAACTTAGAAGTGCTCTGCACTGTTATACACCAGAAGAAAGGAAAATGAAAGGGCTATATTTATTCGTGTGTATGTAAAAGCTGGCCAGGCTGATATTTTTTTCTCACTGTGGCTGTGTTTTGCTCGAGTGCTACCAGAGAGTATAATAGTGATTGTCCACTAATTATCTGTTGATTGATTGAAAATGTAACTAAGGCGTTACTGTGTAAGTCTATTTTCACTAAATTAGAAAGATTAACATTCACAAATTGATATTAAACCGAGATTCAAGGCAGTAGCAGCTCCAAGTGCAATCACTACTTTATTCTTCTGAAAGCCCTAGGCAGAAGTTACAGTCCTACAGGCCAGTATGGGAGGAGCAGTGTTGAGTCTTAATCTTAGCCCTTCTCTGGTTGGGCAATGAGAAGAGCTTGACGGAAAAAAGCCACCTGAGACATAACAGGACAAAAAGATATGATGAGTGGAGGTCCCCAGCAAGCAGAGAGCTGCCAATGTAAAGTATTCTGGGAAAGTTTCCTCGTTGTCATGCTCATTTTCACTCCACTGTGGGGTTATTCAGAAGTGATGGTCGTTGCAGTATCACTGACAGCCCACCATTTCCCCACAGCTGCTGAAAGAAGGAATGATCCAGCTGCAGGGACTGAAGCACCTGGGGCTCTGCTCACTTGCGGGTGCCAGGGCCTGGTGTGCTGCCTCTCTGAGCACGGCTGAGCACCAGAAAAGCCGCTGCTGAGCTGGGCAGGCGTGGTCCAAAATCTGTGTGCACATAGATGGCTGGAGCTTGCTTTGGATTTGCTGCAGCATCATAGTCTGCCTTCATTCAGCCAGTGTTTAAGATAAAAATGCAGAGATCCCCACGTTTAAAAAGCACTGGCTTTGCTGTCTTTGCTGGGGATGGTTTCCCTGAAAGTCAGAGCTATATGTGGGCTAAATGAAAATTTCTACCTGCAGACCCAGATCCCTGAGGCTGGAGGAGACCTACATTTTAGTCTTTCTGCTGCAGGTGGCACTACAGTTCCTTTTCTTTTAAACGTCCCAAATCTGAAGTGATGAGTTATTTGCTATGATTCAAAGGGCAGCAGAAAAGTCTGACCAAATTTAACTAAACTAGAAGGGAACAAAAAGGATTTTGAACAAAATGTGAGTGACTTGCTTGCCCTGCCCATCCCTTCTCAATTACTGAGAGCAAATAACTTGCATGTAATGGCTGCGGGGGGAAGTGGGATGGAAAAGAATAAGAAAAGTCTTTTTGGCAAATGCAGAGAGCTTTGGGCAGAAAAAGCAGATGAATTCTACAGTGTTTGCACAAACACGGTGTCTGCTTGGCTGGCTGGGAACTTCACAACTGGCCTCACTGCTGACACTGAGCAACAGCAGCAGCAGTCTGGTACTTAGGGTTCCATGCCGTGAACCCTTTCAGATTTAATGTTCATTCTTTGCACTTTGTCTTGGGGAATCAGCTCCAATCCCCCAGAATATATGCCAGCAGGTATGTCCTAACTTCCCTGAGGACATAATGAGAATTAGCCCTCTTAGCACCATGGCAACGCTTCCTCTCCTCCAGTCTGATGCGCTGGGGCTGCAGTGCAGAAGATCCCCAGGACCCATCATGTGGGTTATGTCTAAAGGATGGTCGAAGTCAGATTTTTCTGGCAGAATATGGGCAGCTAGTTTACTTCCATTTCTTAAAATCCAAATAAGGCTTTTTTTTTTTTTTTTTTTTCTCCCCTGTGAACTGTCTTGGGGTAGTGAAAGGGAGGAAACTGGCATAGTTGGTGGAGCAAATATGATTTTCAGACAGCGCTCAGATAGGAGAGAGGTGGTGGGACCCTTTCCCAGCATCACAGGTAAGTCAGGAAGGGAACACAGTTCCACCTGCCCAAAACTGTCCATAAAATCATAGTGAGTTCAAAACTAAACCACAAAACTTGAACACAAATGTTCAGGACTGAAGAATCTGAGATATGTAGGGGTTTTATCCAAGGGTAGATCAAGACGTGACCCAGTCACAGCCTGTAAGTAACAACATCAGGTAGAATAGTTTTTTAGTCAAAGGGAAAAAGTAAATTTCTAAGGCTGTAAGTAGAAGCTACATAAATCTAAATGGGAAATAAGGCACGTGAAATGCCATTCAGTGGGTACCTTGGGCAGGTAACAGGAGAGTACTAGCGAGATGTATTTCTTGGCTGTGTGCAACATCAAGTGCACTAATCTAAAAAGTCCGTAACAATCTTCCTGCAGTTTAGCTGGATTCCATGCAGTACAGGAAGAGTAAACAGTGAGGAAAAGTATATGGATCGAGTTGATGGAAATTTACTTTTGACTGATTGAAACTGAGGTGACATGAAGCAGATGGAATTTTTTCTCACCACTGCTAGCTTAAGGAAATGAAATCTTTCATTATGATCTAATTTTGTTATTAATTTTCATATAAAGAACACAAAATATTGTGGCCGAGAAAAAGATGAATATGAAGCAGAAGCAAAATATGTACATAAACTGGGATAACTGACAGCTTTAATACATTTTCAATTTACGTGTGAATATAGATACATTTCCCCCCTGCATAAACCAAACACCTAGCCACAGGGTGTAAGATAGGGAGCACACAATCAAAGCCATGTGCAGCACTTCAACAGAGAAAGGGTGGTAGAGTGGTGGCAGAGGGCAGGTCCTGCCTGTGGACTTGATGGGATGAACACCTCCCTCCTTCCTTGGCCATCTCTGTAGCAGCATCAGACTTGCTCGAGATCTGACAGGTACAAATCTTTGGTCTTTGTAGTGCAGTGTCAAATACTTTCTTCATCAGCTACTCCGGCATTCTGCTAGAATCAGAGAAATCATCAAGGTTAAGAAGTTGATTGTAATGGCCAGATGTGACAGAAGGTGATTCGAAGGGAAAGTTTGTGTGACCAGACCGTAGCTGTTTCCTAACAGCTCCCAGATGACTCATAGAGGCTACTTCAAGATTCCTCTAAATTGCACCAGGCTCAAGGCAGATCCTGTGTGACTTGAGGCATACTGGTGCCATAAAACCACCCTTTCCACCTTACCGGCCCATGATGTCTGCACTTCAACCCGAATTTTTGGCTTGCTTAATAAAAAACAATTAATTTGTTTTTAAAAGAACAATGAAAGGAACAAAAAGAAAAAATAAAAAAAAAAAAAAAAGAAAAAAGGAAAGAACAGAGGCACAAACACAGAGGAGCAGAATAAGTGAGGGAAGAGATCACCATTTTCTGCACCCCCCAGCAGTAACCTGCCTGGCTCCCAGGATGCCTGGCTCTGCCCAGTGCTGCTCTTTTAATTATTGGCATAATCAGGTCGTGCAGCTAATAGGCACCCTGGTGTGGGAGCTCGTGCTCATGCTGAGGCTCTCCTCTGCCAAGGGTTTTTTGGAATTTGTTTAGCTGCACGACACAGTGAAACCTCATTAGGAATGAGCCCGGCTCTCCATAAAGGATAAGTTCTGATGAGTGGGCCTTTTCTCTTCTGCTTAAGCTACAGTAAGGGCTTCTTGAATTAATTTAATATAAGCAGTAACAAAAGCCTCTCTGGCAGCTCTGCGCTCTCCTTCCCCAAATGGCTGTTTAGAAAGATTCCACTGTCCTACCCAATGTTTTTCAGCACAAAAATTGCAAATATTTAGCAGATACAACCAGGGCCTGCTCCAGCTGCTCTTCAGCCGCCAGGATGTCCTTACACAGTGGAGTTGTTGTTGTTGTGTCACAGGGAACTACGCGGTTTGCTCTGGCTGCTTCCCCGCTACAGTGGCTATAAAATACTGGGAGAATAAGGTTGTGCTATGCCTGAAGTAATGTATTTCCAAGGAAAATGGACTATGGGTTTCCCATGGCTTTTGAGGAATGTCCTTCTCTAGACCCTCTCTGTAAATCTTCCCATCGATTTCCAGCAATGCCTCAATCTAGATCTTTTCTAGGAATTTTCCACAGCTTTCCAGGAATCTCTTCATCCCAAACCTTTCTAGGAAATACCCCAGGCTTTCTAAGAATATAACAATTGCTCTCCAGGAATCCTTGTGTTAGAAGGTTTGCGGCAATTTCCCTGGTTTTCCAGGAATTCCTCAGCCTAGAGTCTTCCTAGGAATCCACACAGTGTTTCCCAGAAATCCCTTGGGCTAAAATATGTCTTGGAAGTTTCCTGGTTCTTTCTAGGCAATTTCCTCCTACTTTTAATAATTTTTTCTAGCTGTTTTCAGGACTTTTTTTGGTGATTTTTGTAAGCACTTTTCTCACAGATTTCAATGTGTGCTTCCTACGAAAATTTCTGTCACTTTTTGTGTTTTTTTCCTGATGCTTTCTAGGAATTTTCCTGCTCTTTTCTAGGAATTTTCCTGTTGCTTTTTATGAATTTTTATATTGCTTTCTAGAAATTCAGTTGTTGTTTTCCTTTTTTTTTTCCTTTAATGCAAAACTAAATGAACTAATTAATTTAACAATTAATTGGGGGTTTTATAGGAATTTTACTGGTGCTTTCCTGAAATTTTCCCACCACTTTCCAAGAATTTACACAATACTTTACAGGTATTTGCCCTTACATTTCTAGGAATTCACACCAAACTCTAAGAATTTCCCTACTGCTTTCTAAAAATGTTTTGTTGTATTGAAGGACTTCTTCAGTTACTCTCCAGAAATCTGGATGGTGCCTTGGGGGAATTGCCTTGTGTTTTCCAGGAATTCTCTTACTCCTTACTAGGCATTTTCCTACTACTTTCTAGAAATTTGCTCTGCTGCTTCAATTAATTTTTGAGGTGAAATCCCCGTAAGCCACTTTCTGCTCTGATAGCATGTTTGTGCTGTGCTGATGGTGTCCAGATTAACAGCACATACCATCTGTGACCAGATAAAACAGACCAATGAGACAGGGCAATGGTGTGGAGAAAAAATATGGCAACCCATGGTTATAACTTGATTCTGCTATTGCTGTTTCTGCCTGTATTATGTCAAAGCTGAGATTTGAGGAGAAACTTCTATTTTTTTAAAGAAAAGTTGGGGTTTTTTTCCAGTGGAGTAACACTTAAAAATGTTCTGCAATTAGAATTGCTAATGTTCGTGTGTGGTAACAGCCAAGCACGATGCAGCCTTTCTGTTTGGCACAGCACTGATGAATTGTTAGGAAAAGGAACTGATTCACTTTACTAAATTAGAACTGATGCCACAGGCACTATGAATGTTAACATCCATATAATTATGCAAAATATTTGTACTTTTATCTACCTTAAGTATGGTACAAGTGTACAAGACACAGAGGCTGTCAGAAAAACACCCACAACTTACCCGAAAGAAAAGTTTCTTATCTCCTTAGTTCCCATAGTTCCCAGAAAAAAAAAGAAAA
>WEIS01009662.1:0-12514 GCA_013389965.1 Todus mexicanus | reverse complement strand
ATACCCTGTTAGCAGAATTTGCACTGGTTGAGGAGCATCTTGAAAAGGACACAGATAACGGTGGGGCATCTAACAAGTGTTCTGAGGAGAAATCCACTTGGGAAGGGAGACATGACTTAAAAGCTTTGCCAGAAAATCACGAGCTGTGAAGACTAATGAAAATACGACATGAAATGAGATTGGGTTTTACCATTGCATTGTTAGTTAAGCAGGCGCTACCGAAATTCTGCGCCTAAGCTAGAGATTTCATAAATACCAAAGATGAGCCTTACAAGATCATGCCTGATAACTTTTTGCCAATCTGTAGGAAAACCAGACCTTGAATGGTTGCCAAAGGTAAAACTGGGCTGTAAGATGGTTCCTGCTGCTGATAGAAAAGGCCAGTGGAAGATTGTAGAGTTGGAAATAGGTGAGAAATGTTCTCCGTATAATTAAAAAGGTGACCTAGGTACGTTATTTTGAAGTGATGGAGAAACCTAGGCGATTTCTTTGCAGATAATGAGGGAAATTTATTTTTCCAGCTAGTCATGTTTCCAGGAGATTTTTATCTGGTAATTGTGTTTGTCTGTAGCGTGCAGATTGATGGCGAACAGATCCTGTTTGGCTTGTGATGCCTGTCAGGAGCGCAGTGTTAGAAGGTATGACTGACATGCTGATTTTTCAGGTATTACCTTCAGGAGTCGCAGCCCCCTGAAACAAAGAAATAAGAGAGATTAAACAGATGTGCGAGTTGGCAAACACAGCGTATGTGCCAGCCTGGGAGTATCAAGCAGCCGTGCAGGGAGGGTATTATATTTTTCTGTAGCTTGCATAGGTATCCAGATACATCTAAATCTTGACAAACTAATATATTAAGCCTCCTGCGTCACCCCTAAAGTACAGAAGGACAGGGAAGAAAAAGCAATTAAAGCAGAGACAAAAATACCTGCTCGCCACAAAAAGAGTTCTATAATTTTGTTTCTTTGCTAAAGGGAAGAAAACAAAACAAAACAAAAAAGGATGTAAGCTCAGGTACTAACTTTAAATTAGCTTAGCTTGCTGATGCCTTAAGACTGAGGATTAGTGAATTTAATTACGGGAGCCAGGAAGCACATTAAGATAACGTTGGGCCTTAAACTAAAACCTGCAAAGCAATGAAATTAAAGTTGGTGGTTTGTGTTCCATCTTTATAATGTCCTTTGCTTACTGCACTGCATCACCGGAGGCCCTTCCTTCTCCACTCGCCTCTTGGCGAATGCTTTTGGGTATTTTTTTTTAATATTTATATTTTTAATTATTTTAATTTTAATGAGTAAGTGACCTTTATGAGCTTCTCCTGATGTAGGGAATGGGCTGCTTGATCATCACAATTGTATGTGGACTAAGATCTGGTTTGTGCAGTAAGGACACAATTGGCATGGACAAGTAGGTCAAGTCATCCTGCAATAGGCTGTAAAAAAGAGTGTGGTTTAGAACTCCTGTGCTCCCCTGCTTCAAACCAAAGGAGCTGGGGATGTTACATCTGTGAGTCTGGAGAGTTTGTGAGTAGTTTTGTTGTTTACCGTGCTCTGCACAGTGTCTTTTGTAACAGATAAACAAAGCTCAACCACTTCTGTTGATCCTTAGCGATGCTTTTTCCTGGTAAGTTGGGGGGTTTTTTTAAGCTGTTGCTCTTCATCCTCAGTCTCCACCAACTTCTAAATCTGTGAAAAGTTCTGTATAAAGTGATTAAAGGAAAGGATGATGGGCGATAGAAAAAGGTGACGTTTTTAACAAGGGACTTCTTAATCGGGGAAAAAAACAGACAATAAAACTTTCAGGTAAAGGAGAGAAAATACCACTAATCAATAAATTAGGTGTTTCTCTATCACATCTCTGAGGGTGAGATGAGTTGCCCAGCTCTTTCCTGTCCTGTCTGAGATCATTGACCTGATGACTCTTAGACCTCTGCGTGGTCCTGTTTTCAAACTACCCAAGGGAAAAGCTGTTTCTCTTCTGGGGTCAGAAACTACTGGAAAGAGCAAGTGACAGAGCGCGGCGAGGCGCTGGCAGCAGTGTATGAGGTGAGAACAACAAGCCACGGCTGCTCGGTGCTATAAATAACTTCTGTACTTGACCTTCCGTGTACTGCGTTGTAAACCCATCTAGAAATACCTGGCTAAATAAAAGAGAGCAGTAGTGCCGGTGATGGGACACGCGGCGCTCAATGCAGGCCAGCAGCCTTAAAGAGACAAGGGGAGGCTGTTAGAAGCACAGCACGGTTTTTACAAGCTTTTGAGGGGAAAGGTTTCAATGCAACAAGTCGTGATTTTGTGATGAGCTTTTAAGTCGACAGGAGAACCAAGGCGGCGCTGGTTCAGCCACATGTACACGGGCTGTGGTGGAATGGGGTTGCAGTGATTGTGAGTTGTTTCATTTATCAAATACTTATTTAGTATTTATTAAAACGTGTAGCATTGCTGGGTTTTCTGTGAAATTCACTGTGAATAGGCAAAAATCACTCACGATCCTTTGTGATCAGCAGTGGGTCCTGCGTTACTCTTCTGTTTTCACTTTCTTATTTGACTAATCTTGCTTATTAAAAATCCAGTAACATGTGACTGGTCTGTGAAACAACCTGCAGTCATTCCTTGGCTGCATTCCGTGCTCCATCCAAACACATCTAGAATTTATGCTACAGAGCCCCGTGTTACAGTCCTCAACGTTTTATTGGGGCGAGATAGTAAATATGCCAGAAATACCCTTTATTCTGCGGTGGTAGGAAGTTCTGCCAAGTGTTTTTCAGCCAGGAGAAGGTGAAGTACTGGCTGTCCTTTTGCCCGCAGGGCAGTGGCTCTATCATTTATCCGTCATGTAGGTGCTGGGCTTGACCTTGTCCTCTGGCAGCGTGGCTCTGAGCAGTTGGTGCTCACAGGAGGGTGTAGCTCCTGAGCTGCTGAGCTGTCAGCGCAGGTGAGGCTGTTGTACCCTTGAAATTGTTGTGCTCAGTGTGAAGTCCCATGTTCCTGGAGCAGGACTGAAGCTGCCCTGTAGGTGTTACCAAATCATCTGCCTCTGATGCTCAGAAGTATTTTATAAAGAGTGAAGCAGTGCAGGTGCAAGAGTGGAAAAATTTCCAGTTTGGTGAAAAGCGGTTCTTCCAGCAGAGGAAGAATGTGTTTCACCCGTCAGATGAATGTCTTAACTGTTGAGCTGTTAGAAAAGAGCTTGATGATGACCATTTATTGCTTTTCAAATTGGATCTCTTACTTCCCTTTCCTTATTTCAAACAAACAAACAACCCCCTCCCCACCACTGGGCTCCTGTTTTGTGCTGGCAAGTGGAACACGGCTTAGGATGTGCCTTGCTTGGTAGGATCCAGCCACTGTCCTTAGCAGTTCACAGCAGTCCCGCTTGGTGCTTTGAGCTAGACATGCTGAGGATGTTTCCCTGGACTTTGCATATTGAAAAGCCTGAGTTAGCCGTGGCTGGTAGCTAATTTCAATTTATATAGACAGCAAATTTTAGCTTTCCAGTAAAATACAGAGCTTAAAAGAAGGGATCCACATGTGACAAGGCAGTGGGTTAAGACATGTTGGGCGGGGGCACCTGTACTGGCTGCTGCTGCAGACCTAAAGTTCTCTCTTGGGGCAACAAACGTGGCAGCTGCGGCTGCTTAACCCTGTGTGCATTTGCCTTCCATCCTCTGTGTCAAATCCTTCAAGCCTGCTTCCTTAAATCAGACTTACTGTACGTGTCTCTTCTACTATGGTCTGTTCTAGAGCGGATCTTGTAACTTCCCTTCTCTCTGGATCAGCTCTGTACTTTCAGGCATAGGAAGCAGTCGCTGATTTTGGCGCATGTGAAGCTTAAGGGTGACTTCTAGCAGCTTTGTCCCGGTTGCGTTGGTCCTGTCCCACTAATGGCTCTTCCCTGATTTCCTGACTATTGCAGTGCTCGCTGTCTACTCTTGCTGGAGGTGGCGGATCCCCTCTGCTGATGCCAAACCCCAGGCTTGCCCAGCACAACAGCGTGTCTCCCGCAGTGGGCACTGAAGAAATCCAGAACGGGGCACACACCTCCAGCTGTTTCCTCAAAACACCCTCCCAGCCTTCAGCAGCTCGTAGCGTCCTGTCTCACTGCGATGGACACGCTCCCGGGAGGCAAGGTGGGTCCTTACTTGTCATCTCCAGGGGCACTGAAAGAACTGCTGATGTTGAATGTACAGAAAATGTTTGTTTTCCCACTGCAGCAACACCTGCATAGCACACCGCTCCTCTCCTGTCCTTTCCCTCGATGGCAGGTTACTGAAAATATATTGCTGAGCCTTTTTTCTTTAGTTGAAGATGGTTATTTATTGATCTGCTTTTGGCGGTTGGTAAAATGCCAACTTTTAGTATTAGCTACTGGCCTCGTTTTATTGAAACCTTCTAAAATTTTATTGTTTCTCTTGAATGCTGAGAACGTGTAAATGTTTCTCCTAGAACGCTTTAGAACAAGCACTTTTGATATTTTCTGCCTTAACCCTTAAAACTCTCACGGTGAAGATTGCAGAAAGGGCACGTGAGAGATTCCCTCGCTCATCCTTCTTGCAGCATTTGAGAAGGAAACGTTTTAAAGCCAGTGACCTGTCTGTAACAGCACTGGGAAGGAGGGAGGTGGGAGGGAAGAGGCGTGATGACATTCAGAGCTCCTGCAGCTGTAAATGAATCAAACCCGAGTAACAGCCCTAACAAAATTCTTAGCCAACTCTTGTTCTTTGAAGGATTGCGACAGAACATAATACAGTCCCTCCTTCGAAAGTACAATATAAAGGTTTTACTCTTATGAATATCTGGATGCTAATCGACCTTGTAGTGAGAGAGAGGCTGCAGGAGAACATCTGGCCTGGGGATTGTTTTCCTGCTGCCGAAGGGCTGGGGAGCGCTGTGGGTGGCTCATACCGACCGGAGAAATGGTGACAGATGTGGCGAGAATCGCACAACCTCTTAACAATCGATCTTCCTGTGTTATTAATACCCAGTTGGCACATGTAGGTGTCTGTGTATTGATAAAGGGAGCGTGTCCAGAGTGATTCAATAAAATATTCTGACCCTTATTACCATAAGAAAGTTCATTTTTAAGCAGTCTCTTGGAAGAGTTTCAGGAGCATCACTTTTCAGGGCTGATCTGTGACTCAGCGCTTCTCACAGATGAGAACTTGGAGAATATTTTGTGGGTAGTTAAATGTTTTGTCCTTTTAAGTTGTCCAGCTAGTCTGTGTCTGTCTCCTTAGTACTTAGTCTGCATTATCTTCGTCATGAAATTGTCGTTTAAATTTTCACTGTCTCCTTGTTACCTGATCAGATTGAGGAATCCCTGCTCTAGTGAGAGCATTCCTAGCAGAGCTACGTAGAATTGTCCTGTTCTAGCCTAGTTCTATTGCTGCAAACTTCTCCATATTTAGCTTGACCTGTCCCTTGAAGAGATGGAACATTTATAACATTAAGAGCAGAGGAAGCCCTCGTGGTGATGGTGTCTGACCTCCTGTGTCCCAAAAGCCAGTACCTTTTACTGGCTGAAATAACGGCTTTGCTTGGGGCCTGATAAAAAGCTGCCTTATTGTACGGTTCAAATATTATTAGTGAAGAAATGGATAAATAAAGGGTTTGAAAACAGTTATTTAGACAATGTAAGCTGTTACTCATTATTTAAACTTCGGGTTTGAGTTTTCTCTAATTCTGTCTGGAACAGTTGACTTTCATAATCCCAAACTGAGTAGTAGCAGAGTAATCAGTCGGCAAGAGCACAAACTATGGGAAACAAAAGCAGATTGTGACAATGTTGAGAAAAAACAGCGTAGTCAAATTTCCTGCTGTTTCTGATAGTGTTTGACAAGGTTTTGTATCCTATTACAAGCTCCTGGTGTCAGTTTAGTTTACAACCTACTTTTGTTTAGCTCCATGTAGGTAACTGAGCAGGACCCCGCTGCAAGATGCAGTGGGTTCACAATTTTCACATGATGTGGGTCCTCCCAAAGAGTTAAAGGAACGAATAGAACAGGCTCACCCATGTCCTTTCTATGCTTGTAATAGACATGATATTGATGGCTTTCATTTTAATACATCATCTAGCTGGTATTAGTGGTGAGTTGCCTACGCAATTAACATCCCAGTGTAATTCAGCTCCTAGCAAACCAGCAGACTTTGGGCCCTTTGCTCTGTCTAGAGATGCTCCATATTTCCCTTTAAGTTAATTGTGGATTTCATTTGGCTTTTGCTGCTGAAGAATGCCGCCGCTTCCACAGCACGCAGCAGCCTTAGAAGCAGATTGTGAAAGGAGGGGGGGCTTCTGCTTTATGTTTGGTTTAATTTTCTTGGGCATTTCACTTGTCTCTGAGCCCTGCAGTGCTGCATAGCTGGCACTGGAATTCTTTGTGCAGAAAATCCTGGCTCCACACCTAACGTGAGCCTTTTCATTACTCACCTTCTCTGGTAATAATCAGTGAGACCCAGAGAAAAGGAGATGTATAGTGTACGGTAGCTAATTTCAACCGGGTCTAAACAGATGGGAGCAGGAAATGAGAAGTAGTGACGAACATTACGCACCTTGTAGTCTTTGTGATGAATTCATCTGAACGCCGAGCTGCTGTGCGTGTGCGCAACATCAGCCCTCATCTAATTATAGGAGCACAATTTGTTTTATGTTTGACATCTCCACAGCCTTTGACTTGTCCCCTGTGGCACTAGACGCAGAATATATATATATATATTTTTATAGAACTCAGTTTGCTTGTGTGTATTTTTTTGCAGCGAGTAAGTGGTTTAATTTCGTACCTCCTAAGAATTTGTCTCTGTTCTTAGTTTGCTCTTATCTAACCCGTGCTTCTTTGCTGCAAGCGTTGTCGCTGCTACTCACAGGCGAGGCAGGAGTTTCACCAGTGCTACAGTGGAGAGCGTGGAAGGTCAAACTACTTCACTCACTCTTGTGTCTTATCACACCGATATGGGGTAAACCACAAGTATTACAACCAGTAGCGCAGGGTTTCCAGCCCTCAAGTTTGGTTTCATTCTCAAGGCTGTAACAGAAGGACCTTCAGAATTCTCGTGGCTTCCAGAACTGCTTGTTAAGACATCGAACAATTGAAATTCTGTGGTGCTACTCAAGGTCAGGAGTGAAGGGCTCTCATTCTGCATATTACAAGCAGCAAAATATTAGAATTGGAAAGTGAAGTCATGGCCATAGAAGAAATCCAGAAATAACCTGAATTAGAGATGGTGTCTGTTGCCAGCTGTGCATCATTATTCAAAGGCAGGATTTGCCCAAATCCATCTAATTAGAGAAAGCTGCCCCTCACAGGTGTGACCTGCCCCAGTTGCTGTGGTTGGTTGTTCCAGGTGAATGAAGGAAGCCTGACAGTAGGGCAGTGACCCAGCACAGGCACCTTTGGAATTAAGCCGTGTTAGCTGTGTTGATGGAGTCCTAAAGGATTTCCACAGAAGGCAATTTTCCTTCAGTTAGTTGTTGTTGCTGAGGAATGCAGTGGTGCAGGAGGGGGATGGCAGCTGGGCTGGAGGTGCCAGCCTGCAGGATGCTACTGGTGGAGTTACCCACGTGGAGCTTCTCTGCTGCTGCCTCAGCTAAGCAACCCCAGCAAAGGGTCATCTTTAAAGGCGATAGAAGGATGAGAAACAGCCAAGGCACACGCGTGGTGTCCCACTGTAAAACCAGGGCGCTTGTACTGATGAGGCTTCTCTACAAAGCTACGTTCCCTGACTTCTTTGAAAGACCTCAGGTGGAGCTGGAAAGCCACGAATCTAACCTGTGAATCGAGGCAGGGTGAGCCTTCTGGTGCAGGCCTTGCCTTGAGCAGAAGTCAATGGTCTAAGCTGACAAACTCATCGGGGTGTTTTGAATGTGAGAGCGTGTGCGCTCTGCTCTCTGCAGAGACAGGGCTACAGATGTGCAGCAGGAGATGCAGGTGATTAAAAAGCACAATTTGTTCAGAATCGGTTAATTCTACATTTTGTCGGGACAAAGTGAAGAATATTGCAGAAGGCGACCACGTATTCATACGAGTAAGATCTTAAATTGTTTTTCTCCTTATGCCACCTGTTCCAGCAACTAAAATAATACAGGATTTTATATTGTATTATTACTTGAAAATGGAAGCAAATGAACCAGAGCTGCGTGGCAGTGATTTTCATTCCGTGCTCTCCTCTCCGCTGTCAGGTCTCTATTAGTCAGGATCAGTGGCAGAGCTGCTGCTGCGTCCTGTGCTTGTGGGCAAACGTTTGCAGTGGGGCTCGTTGATTCTGGGAAATCAGAAGAGAGCCGAGCCTGTGCTTACCGCTATGACTATTTGCTTACCTTGCGTTTGCAGAAGCTGATTGAAGCTGAAGATAAACAGTGCCGTATTTCCAGCAGAAGTATTGCATTCAGAAGTCTTCCCTTCGTCCTTCTCTTGTGTAAAGAAAAGGTTGTAGATGGGATAACCAAAATATGGAACAACTTGTCCAATCATCCCTTCCGCTGGTTTTCCTGGTACTGAATTGTCCTTTCTTACAGTGGCGTAGGGGCCTCCCTGGCGCGTGACTCCCACTTACCAACTTGGGCATATTCCCGTTAAGGAGCAGAATGACTGTCAGAATAATTTTTGATAGAAATCAGGTATTTACTCTCCCTTACAAAAATCAAAATAATTCCTTGCACCTAGGGGTTATTGGAGGTTTTCAGTGTGTATTTAATCACCAATACGGCAATTTTTGTGTCGCTTGTTGACTTGCTGTTACATTCCTGACCCAGTATATTTTGGGTTGATGCCTGGTTTACTGGATGAAGTTATTTAAAGGTCGATGTTGGCATATTGGGGGAAAAATAACCCAGCCAAACATCGAATTGCTGAGTACAGAAGCACAGTGTTTTATAAAACAGTGTCACCGAGCGGCTTGTCTGTTAACAGGAGATAGATACAACCTTACAAGGAGTTGGGTAGTTAGCGATGAACTTACCTTACAGCTGGGACCAACGATTGTTAACGTCAGCAGTTAATTCGTGTAGACTAGAGAGCTGCAGGAAGAGAAAGATTAGGGGACACTTTGGTGTGAGATGCTGAAGTCAGGTCATGCTTTCAGGCAAATGGCTCACAGGGGAACTTGTCAGAGCAACCAGGTCAGTTTAGAAATCCCCAGGCTGGTACAGAGAGAGGTTTGAATGGCTTTGCTGGCTTTATATCTAGGCAGAACGACAAACCTGAGGTACTTGGAGAAGAATGTGACAAGAAGCTTTATCATTCCGCCTTCTGAAAGGGAACTAGACCGACAGTCTTCAGAAATGATGACTTTAATAACTACAAAACAAGATATATTATTAACACAAAGATTACTCATGGTGTGAATGATTTTCCTCTGGGTGGGTCCAAGAAGGACTGTGTGTGTGTGAATGTTTTGAGATCAGTGTGGTGAGAGTATGTGCCGTGACAGACATTGGAGGTGTTTGTTGATCTAACATCCCTCAGCTAATGCAGCACCCCGTATGAACTGCACCATCCTTCTGTTCAAAATGCAGCGTGCTGCACATCCTTATTGTACCTTCTTAAATCATAGTAATATCTTGGCAGTGTTTGTACTGGATTTTGTGTAAAACTAGAGATTTATCAATGCTGTGTGAATGCTTCATAATGGTAATTATAATGCTCCTTCTTCTACCTATTGGATGTCTTGGTCTGAGAAGCTCCCTTGCAAAAGAAGACAAGTCCAAGGCTGATATTTCTTGGAGATATTAATGCATTTGTTCTTTTAGGCTGTGCTTTTATTTCCCCTTGTTCATAGGATGAAATGGAAATTTTCTGTTGTCTATTTTAGAGGCAAAATCTTTTTTAGAAGACCTGTAGCTGAGAAGTCTTGTGGATAATTAATGACGGAACAGATTTGTCTGATGTTCCACTCAAAGACCATGTGTCTGCAAGAGGCAGGAGTTTGGAAGGATAAAAATGAGAGGACTTGGAATTCTCTAAGGTTTGCAGAGAAGCTGTAGAATTGAAAGCAAAGTTTTAACGGCAATAACACAATCAGCGAAAGGAGCTGAGTCGGTAGGTGGACTGACACGAGAAGCATTTCCTTTAGCTTTGCAGCTCTCCACCTCTGCATTAGTACTTTCCCACCTCTGACTTGCAGGCCCTTTGTTGCCTTCAGCTCTAGGTCTGTCAGTCCTCGCTGCTGCAGGTAGACGGTACCCATCAGTTTACTGTAATCACATAGATAAGGACTTTCCATTTAATGTACCTAATGTTGGACTCGGGCACTTGAAAATTCTTGGCCTGTGGCCCTGGCAGTGTAAAAGCTGCTGGGCGCAAGGGAGTGGTGAGAGCAGTGTTTTTGTGAGTGGTGCTCAGGAAAGCAAAGCCAAGCTCTCCTTCCTCAGCCTCCTGTTTCAGACGGGGACCGGGTGCTGTGCGTATTCCTCTGTGCCCACAGACCTTGCAGGTGCTCGGTGGCACTTCGGGTTATCCCAGTCAATGGCCTTGTAATGGGAGGAAGAGTTGCCTCGAGAGGTTGTTAATGGTGTGAAATTTCCTGTCTCGTGGTCTGTCTTTCAAATCCAACGCCTGTTTGGGTGATGGAAAAACTGTCAATATTGTGGAGAGCTTTTGCACTGCCTGTCTTTGTCCTGCCCGAGCCAGCAAAACAGCAACTTGCTTCGTACCGGTTCACTAGAGAACAGCAGAGCACACCTCACGCTTTTCTTTCCCTAAGAAAAACACAACCCAATAATCTCCCTCATATGGTTTTCAGAACGTGGAACTCTTTTTTGTGGTAAAACTCTTTGTATAAGCCACATTAAAAACAATATATTGCTTTAAAATACAATCCTTCACATCTCTTAGAAGATATCCAACACTGCAGCCTTAGTTTATCTCTCATCAGATTATATTAGATTTTCTGGCATCTGTTGCCTAAGCAGAGTAATGAATCCCTTTCATCTTGTGCTGGGCACACAGCGAGCGTGTACGTGCTGCCGCTGCCGCCTGCATGGAATAGAAGGTAAATTTAGGATGTGGAAGTTTTCTTTCCCCTCCTGTTGAAACAAGGCAGCTCATCTAAATCCATGTGTGCCCCTGGAAGAACCTGGCTGGGTTAATGGCTTAACTCAAAGGTCGATGTTTGTAAACATTCTCAAATCTTATTTTCACCTATTTTAACTTTCCAGTCTGAAAGGGGCCTTCTGTTCAAGGCTTTAATGGATGTTTTGGAATTATATCACAGGAATAAACATCTTGACTGATCTTCATTCCTCTTTTCCTTGGGCTGTAGCATGCTTTTTCTATTCCTGCTAGTTTGCTAAAAGGGAGAAAATGTCTTTCTCATTTTCCCATTTTTGTGACAGGGATTCTTTTTAATACTCCTCTTATAAATGATTTAGTAAAGAAAGTCATTTCACTACAGAGGAATAAAATCTTCCCATAACTTCATTGAATAAAGGTCAGGGTTTGGCATTGATGTGAATGGAAAAGAGAAAGGAATTGTAAAATCCCTTCTAATATTTGCAGCTAGCTACCAAAAGAAAAGGTTGAAACTACATGTACTTATCATTCCCAGGTATTTGAAAGTGGGTTTTTTTTCTTCCATTTGTCTGCCTCGAGCTCTGTTCTTTTTCTATTGTATTTATCTGCAGTTGGGCATCCATGAAGACAAAGTTTTCATGCCTGGTGTTGACGGTGAAGGGCTGGGATAAGGGGGACAGCAAAAGCAGTCGGGTACCGCCCTGAGGTGAAATGGCCTCAAAAAACCCCAACGTGTCTCGGTTCAGAGAAATAAGGCGGTGCCAGATTGTCCGTGTGGCACGTGGGGAGAGATGACAGTGCAGAAAATGAGAGCAAGAGACTCTCTGTGTCGTACTTGTGTGCCAGTTCTTCAATCCACAGAGGAGACAAAGGGTAACGCTGCTGCAGTCCCGCTGCCGAGCCAGTGCATCCCAGCAAGCCTTAACTGGGACATTTCGCGCTGGGAGCAGAACCGTGTCAATCACGGCTTGTCGATTGTTCAGCTTCCTTGAGCTCTCAGACTCCCGCGATTCGAGTAGTGTGGATCTTGGCAAAAGGACGAGCGTTATCTCAGATGCCGCCTGGAAGAGCTTACAGACCTTTTCATCATGTGCCTGATTTTTATCTGTCAAAGAAAGTTAAAGGAGCGATATTTTTTAAGTGCTAACCAGAATAATTTGAATTCCAGTAGGCACCGCAGAGCAGTCTTTCAAAGTGCCTTATGTTCAGAGGTGTTCCAGGTCTGGTGTGAAGTCAGCAGGAGCTGATGGTAAGACTCAGATGTCAGTGAGCTACAGAAGAGGCCCTTGGACAAGGGCAGCAGCTGAGAAAGTGGCTTAAATCTACTTTCCAGCTCCCCCAAATGTGGAATTATTTTTTTCCATGAGGCTTCCTGCGATCTCACGTGTTCATTTGAACACTGGCACGCTTAATGAAGGAAGGTAGCATTGAAAGTCCCTCAGAAGGTGTTGCTCCTGTGCTCAAGAAGGCAGTGGAGCTGCCGAGCAGCAGCAGGGAACAGCCTAAAGCTGCACC
>WEIS01009661.1:0-20189 GCA_013389965.1 Todus mexicanus | reverse complement strand
TTGATTAGTTTCTTCTTGCCTTTAGAGTAAGCAAAAGAGCTTTTAGAAGTTCAACATTTTAATTCACTACCCAGAGATATATACAAGTATATAAAAAGAATATCGATATCTTTTATAAAGGATGTATAGGGAGTATATTGAACTTTTGTCACTATTCTGCAGTGCACAGAAGGTAGCCTTGCTATCGTCCTCTAGTTCTTGGGTTTGAGGTGGCCATTCCTTATTTTCCCGACAGTCACTAGATAGTTCTGTAGGTGAAAACTTCAGAAGATGTACACAAAGACTGAGGAACCAGTTTCCCCGCCCTGCACATACAACTTTCAACTTAGAACCAGAACATTTTTGCTACTTCAGTGGCTCCTGCTGTTCAGAAAAGCTAGCACCTTAGCTGCTTGTCAGCCAAATGCAGTATCGTGGAAGATTTTGGCTAATGGTTACGTAGTGCCATGACTATGTGGTAGAGGAAGCAGTCATAGTTTTTGACCAATTCTGGGTGAAAGTGCTTGAATAAATCAGTTGACACCGCAAAATTCACAATATGATTATTTGAAGAATGTATTACCCTCGTTCTGACTCTGCAAATAACTTACTCAGCAATTTGTCCAAAGCATCTTGCGAAATGTGTTCAACAAAATGTTCACAGAACATTTGATTTGCCTTAGTTCAGAGTAGTAATGTCCTGATTTACAAGTAGGGTAAGGGAAATAAAATAATTTCCGCATGTTTTGGTTGATGCTGAATATTAGGTATTGAATTTTCCCAATACCTTTGCTACTTTCACACTGTGCTTAGTGAAATGTAGTGTCCAGGAGCAGGGATGACAACAGGCAGACATTTCTGAATACAATCCTTCCAAACAGTTTGATACCAGGTGAATTAATCAAATTAGGATATTTTGGAGGATTACTAAGATTTTAATTTCCTCTTCCTTTGATGTCACTTAGAAAGTGCTAACAATTCCAGCACTTCAAAATGTTTTTGAATAATGTTTCTGAAGGCTTTTAGAGTCTTAATTTGAGTGAAACTTGGTTCTACTTTGCAAAGGCTCTAAGACTATTCAGACTCATAAGGCTTCTTTACTAAAAAGCTTTCTTTGATAAATGGTTATTTTTACCAAGAATTCAGAGTGCATTAAAATGCATTAGTCACATGCCTTGTTCCCTGCTCATCACTGAAATATTAGCTGCTCAGGGCTGAGGTGATAAAAAGGTGCAAAGCACTTGACTACTCAGTAGTCCATTACTTGCTGTCATGGTACCAGTTTTCAGGGAGAGTTCAGTCAAGGGAAGTTCAGGCTGTGAAAAAAAACAACTACCAGTCTATCCTTTCTTCTTCTTTCTTATTTTTTAAGCCTCTGAATGTGGAGAGCTTGGCGATTCCCCTGACAATTCCCTTGACAATTTCTGGGCATAGGTGTTGATTTAAAATAACTTAATTGAATCTAAGTTGGCACCATTGGTGTCTGAACTCATGAGAGCCTCCTGGAAACTTGGCTTACCCTGTTTCCTCTGTAATGTTTCAGTGTCTCGTGCTGTAAGAAATCCTGTGCACAGTTGGAGGCCCTGTTAAGTTTCTGCAGCGAAAATACTGGACATAGTTTAGTTTTCTGGTAACATTAATGAGTCAAAGAGGAGCATAAACATTGAACAAAAGGTGGTCTGAGTTGCCCAGATGAGAAATAAATGGTACGGATGGATGTGCTCTATATCTGAGAGTTTTATATTGTGTTGAAGTGTTTGGATTTCAATTGTTTTTTTCTTCTAGCTTCTCTGTTACTGCTAACTGAGAGGCTTCACAATGAAGCCTTTTTTTCCCCTCACATGGCAAACACTGATGTGTGTTTTTTTACGAAAATGAGTGGTTGTAATTTGTTTAGGCAAACTCTTTCCTACGGCCTCATAATGTATCAGACTACTCCAGTATTTTCCTGCAGAGAAGACAGCTCATGTTTAAAGCCACAGATGGGCTGACGGGTCAGTGCAGAATAATAAAGATGTGCTTGGCATTCATCCATGCAGTCAAAATGATAATTAAAAAAAGCCTTAAGTTTAGGATTTATTTATTTATTTTTACTAATAGCATTTACAAATATTTTTCTTAAATGTTTAGAGTAATTTCTCCAAAGACATTTCTCGCTGAACTAATACAGAGATTTCTTGCAATGGAATATTTCTACAGCTTGAAATTAACATTGATATAAAGAGGAAAAAGAGATAAACATCTGAGAAGAAAGCTGTAAAACAGTGTATTGAGACAGCCCAGAAACAGGTACGTGAGATCAAAGGAAATTGCAGCAATTCATCTTCCACTTGTTAAACATATATGAAGAAGTTGAAAAGAAAATTACAAACTTTTCTTTCAGCCTGTGAGTCTGCAAGTTCAGAAGGTAAGAAATAAACCTTTTCATTAATTAAGTGTTGTATTAAGGATTTGTATATGCAGTGCCACTTCCAGAACTGTGTTTTCCCTCACTGGGATACAGTCCTCGATACCAGGTGTAGATATCTAGGTTTCAGGATAAGAAGAGATTTATTTCTCCTAAAATACATTTAATTAGAGGATCATTAAAAGCTAAAAATTGATTATATTTTCCAAATATTTCCCTTTAAATATGTTTATTGTTTTGTAAGAAGCAGTAATGTTCACCAGTTAGTCTGGAAGTGCATCATGGGTGTGTACTAACACTACTACTGTGAGTGTACCATTAGGACGTGGCATTTTTAATTCTATGCTGAAAAATTCTGAGTGCTGCCATCAAGCATCAATTCGATCTGTCTCATTAACAGACCTTACTTAAGCTGTCATTCATTCAGGAGGAATAATAATTAAATACCCTTCGCGCAGTGGTAGTCGAAATGGTGAGATGGCACTGGCGAGCTGTGTGGGAAGCTCAGACAGAATTGGCGCTGTACCCTAGAGATGAGGGTTTGTGCTGAAGGTGTGCTTGGAGCTCTGTGTTGCTCGTCTTTGAGGCAGAAAGTGAAGCCAGCCAGTGGAGAATGAGCAAAGTCGTCAGGACTAACACAAAGGATGATCTCCCTGGGAGAAATGAGGATCTTTCTGTTTTAACTAGACAGTTTTACAGCAAAGAAATACTGGGATTGAACAACCAATTGGTACAGCTCAAGGAGCCAACTGATTCCAATATTGGCTAGTAACTTAACTTCAAAAACAGAGGTCGACCTCTTTCCTCCCCACTGCAGCCCTGGTTAGCTGAGGTTTGGCTGTAGAGCTGGAGGCTGAACCTATGTCAGATCTCGCTCTGTCTTGGCTGTTGCCTGGTTTACAGCCAACTATGATTTTTCTGCTGAGGCTCTGACGAGCTGTGTCCTAGTTTCCGAACAATATCTTCACTATGTTTCAGTCCCCAAGGGCAGTATCTACACCAGATTTAATTAAAGCTGGGAATGCTAATCAGCGGGTCTTTCTGTAACTGCGAGATTTCTAGGACCTTGACTGCAGTCACTGTCCCAAAATTAAGTGGCTTTTGCCTTCTAACGTTGTGGGAAGCGTTGAAGTAACGCTCTTGGATCCCAGAGCCTGCAGTGCCAGCATTCCTCACAGCTGAACCGTCCCAATAGCAACAGGGTCATTCAGGGATAGGATGACTTGGAGTACCTCAGTATAAGGGTTGAGTACTCAAATTCTGTAACAAATACCCTCCCTGCATTTGCAAAACATAAAATAACAGCAAGACTTTTTACTGATAAATGTGTGTAAGAAAGATAAAAAGGGCCTTGAATAATTTAATGCCCTTCTTTGCAATTAATTGGATCCTATCTATGCTGTCTAGCAGATACCTGTTTCAAGGTCCTCAATCCTAATCATCGCTGTTGCCCTTACGGCCTGCACAACTGGGTTTTCATCCCAGAGCCGGTGTTACGGGAGGACAGGGGGCAGCAGGAGCACGCTCAGAACTAGGAAGTAGGTAAATGTCCTGAAGCGCAGCAGTTGCAGCTAATTGCTGAAGTCAAAAAGGGGAAGAATTATTTACTTTGCTGCTTTGAAGAAAGAGGAGAGGAGCAAGGAAGAGGGAACTGTGTGGAAGTAGCAAGCAATAAATATAAATGCTTAAATTTGCCTTGCTATAATGTTATCTAAGAGTATGGAAATTTCATGGGTTATATTTTACTTCTACAGGAAGTTTTGTGTTTGTATTTAATTTCTAGGAACCCAAGGGCAAAGCAAAGCAATTAAAATGTTGAAGACTTAAAAAAACCCCCAACAAACCACCTTCAGAAGCTTCAAGTAAAATACCTTTAGCTGATTAGTGGTACAATGCATCTTTAATGAGAAATAAATTAGGATGGCATTATTTCTTTGGAGGATAAGGAGAGGCATTAGATATCTGCATTGATAATAGAGGGCTTAGAAAGAGAAATAATTTAACACTGTGGGCTGCTTTTCTTGAAAAAATAGGAAACTGCTGTATGGCCTAATGCACAGATAAGAAAAGCAGGGAAACAAATAAATTTGTACAAGTCCTTTCACTAAAAACCTTATTGCGAGGTGCATGTTAACATAGTCTCATCACCCTTTTGATCTCTTTAGGCTCATCCCTTTGATACGGATGCATGTTTATTTTTGTCAAATCATTAGTTTGTCTTGAAGTCTGATTTTAATGCAAACTAATTGATATAAAAAGTGCAGGCGGTAAAACTTAGAATTAATTTTGAATGACCCACATATGAAGTACTACCTCCTGCATTCACCCCCAGCAAAAAAATCCTATTAAAAACAGGGCTCAGAAATACGCTTCATATTTCCTCTGAGTGATCCTGTTGCGGCAGTGCACCAAATGAAGGGAATAAGAAAAGTCCTTTGATTGGGAAGATTGGCAGCATTTATGTTTTAAATCAATTGAATTTTAAATATGCATTTATTGTCTGGGTTAAATTGCTACACAGTGAAAAGGAATGCTCTGCTGCAACAGTAATTGGTCTCTTTCAGCTCTCAAATTGGGTCACAGTAACAGACAGTGTTCTCCCTTCTTCCTCTCTCGCTCATTTTCCTCGCTTTTTTGAAACAGTGATTGAAACTCTAAGCATTACTGTGTGGAGGCAGTGTACGCATAGAAATAATTCTTTACACGAAGGATAATCCTCTTCCTTAGCCCTTGTTTTGATGATACTGTGTTGTAAACCACCTGGAACAGGAATGTCGAACCTGCAGCCTGAACAGAATGTGCTGAAATGCTGAATGAGCACAGCAACCCCAGCTTCTGCTGGGATTTGGTTGTGGTAAGGAACGCTTCACCTTCTGTATGGGGCCGAGGTAAAATGAAATCAATTAGAATGATTCATTTTACACTATTTTGCACTCATCATATTCCTAAACATGCTTTTTAGGCAAAATGGAAGGACCAGGAGAAAAATGACAGTACTGGTCTACAAAGCTCGTGTGCTACATCATTTACTTGTCTCCAGTTATAGCTCAGGTTGCTCTGACAATTGAACAGGTTGGGTGGAGCATTGTATCACATCCTAGCTGTTCCTGTGCGAGCCAAAGCAGGCGTGCTTTGCCTCAGCTTGCTTCTTTACTCAAGTATGTGCACACTTAAAAGGGTACGATGGTATCTGTGTAGCTGTAAGGAGATACTCTGCCCTGGTTTGAACACAGGGAACAGCAGGGCAATTAGGGAACCTACCTATAACGTGTAATACTAACCAGTAGTGATGTTGTTCTTAACAGGGAACATTTCTTGCCGTTGAGTTGCTGTGAGTATCCATCCACATCTCACAAATGCCATAGACCAACTTGGGCCACTTGCCAGCAGAGAACTGTGCTTGCGGTGTGCTGGAAGAGCCATGTTCTTCTGTGGGAATATTATCTTTGTCTCACACATATCCAAAGACAAATCACTGGGCAGCCGGCGTGCTCTTGACACAATTCAGAAAGTTTCTGAGCTGGCAGGTTACCATGTGCAGGACTGCTGCTCTCGGGTCAACAGAGCAGTGCGTGATACCTGCCGATATTTCTGTGCCTCTTCTAGATGGAAATGGGCGAGAAAGCTTTGAATGTGGATAGATAATGCCATTACTAGTTCATTTAAAAAACCCACATTGTATTTTATTTTTTTTTAACACTATACCTTTTTAAACAACGTTCAAGAAAGAGATGTATTTAGAAGATGGATGTTTCAATTGCTGGCTACCTAGAAGTGACATACCAACAGTATAGTTTTGAATAGGATGAGGCTTTAATGGGTCTCCTAGAGGGAGAAAAAGCTGTTTATTAGTACAACTGTACTAAACTACCTGCATTTGACAAAGTGCTAATGGAAGAAAGTACTTCTAGAGAAACAAATGAAAATGTCAATTAAAAGAAAGTAATGGCTCTCCGAGTTGTGGGTTAGTTGGTTTGGGGTTTTTTCATTGTTGTTGTTGTTTTTTGTTCCTAGGAGAAGTGCTGCCTGTTTTTCATACTGCTTGAAAAGCTTTTGGTTTGTGTCTGTTGCCTTAGTTCTGTGCTTCTTCCCCCTGCTGCCGCGCGGTTGGATTTCATTTAGACTAGAGGCTAATTTAATATGCTGGTCTAATGCTTTTTCCTCCATTATGTTTTATTTTTCCAATGGTTTACAAAGCCTCTTCCAACGAAAATGTGTCCGAGAGCGCAGTGCCCGCATTTATTAGCGTTGCATTGCCTAATCTTCAGGTGCCTAAGAAACAACTGGTAAAACCCCTTTATGTTGGGGAGAATGGGATTAGAATGGGTACAAACTACTCACGAGCCCTTGCTCCCTAATATGAGGATGTAATTTTGTTTGCTAAAACAAATAATAAGCTAAAAAAAAATATTCCAAAGAGCATTACAACTCTGTCATTGTTGAAGACCTCCTTGGTGTTGGGCTACAGTCAGTTGTGCAACACTGACTGCATTCAGTGTCCTTCCAGGCGGCTGCTGGAATAAACTTAAGCGCCTTGGAAGCTGCTGGGTGGCTTCTGGCCTTCCGGGTGAGTGGAGCTGCAGCAACAGGCGCATCTGGGGCCGTACACGTGGGGCCAGGAAACGCTTTCTCGTATTAGCTCTTTTTTTCCAGTGCTGGCTCATATTTGCCCCTCTGCTGGCTGGTATTTTGGTAGTGGTTGATAGCAACTGAGGCTGGCACACCGGCAGCCTAAGGCTACTGGTGTTGCACCTTCCATGCCTGCCAGTGATACGAGGTCTCCTGTGGCAGCATGGAGTAGGAAGAGACAGAAGCTCCTAGAAACTGCAGCGTATTAGTGAAGTGGAAATTCCCTCTACAACGTTCTAATGCAGACTGGTACTTCTACACGGTGACTGTTGATCGTGAAGTAACAGGTAATGTTGGAGTTTGCTTGGTAGGCAGTTGGTCTGATAATTGTTGTATGGGTAAATGTTTCCCCTGCTTTAAGGGGTGCTGCTGTGCTCAGATAGTACTTGCAAAGGTGCCTTGAAGAGAGCATTAAGGAAAGCAGCTTATTCACAGCATTAACATCAGGTGAAACAATGAGGTGTTAGCCTGCAGTGGTTGTACAATGACATACATACAGATGTGCCATACACAGACAGGGGAACTACGTGCATTTTTAAGCGGTGACAGGATTTATAATACTTGGCATATTTGCTTATGTTAGACGCGTCTCTAATTATTTGTTCTTATAGCAGAATAAAAACAGCTACTTGAGGGTAATGTCTGGGAAAAACAGACACTGGGAGACAAGCTGCTGTGCTGAGGTAAGGGAGTCATTGAAGAAGTGCAACCATAGGACATTTGGTCGGGCACGGCGGAAGAGACTTCTGCTACTGCCCATTGCCAATATAAAAGGTGACTAAGGAGCTTGTAATCTGCGGCAGTTGGATACTGTAGTCTTGTCAAAAATGTTGCCTCTGTTAAAACCTGCAAGATTAGGTGCTGGCCTTAGACGAACATAAGGCAAGCAGTACACAGTGTATTGAAGGCGTAATGACCTTTTTGGAAAGATTTGGAAGAAGGGCGTTCTTAAAGTTGTTCGTTAGACTGCAACTGGCAAACCAAGATTCGTTTCAAAGACTTTTTTTTTTTTTTTTTTAGTAGTTTGCCTCCTGTTCATAGGTCTCCACCTCAGATTGTACTTCATTATGTCGTGTTTGGTTACTTTCGGGTTGCTCTGGTGTTGTAATATGAATATTCCATATTTAATAAGAGTCATCAGAGGTTATCTCAGCCTTTCAGCTGCATGCAGGAAACCAAAATTAATTGGTCACTTGATTTTTTTTCCTCTCTGCCCAGCTCCTCAAGTCCACAGAAATGCATGAGGTCTCGCTCACCATTTCATCAGCACTTGGAACTTCTAGTGACATCTGGCTTTAAAGTCAGTCATGTGCTGACAGAGTTAACAATTATCGGCCCTGATGGAGATAAAAAAGTCGTGTCCTCAGCATCAAAAGATTTTTTTTTTTAAATGATAATTAATGGCTCCATGGGTGGATTGTTTCATAATTTAACATCATATGAATTATTTTTCTGTACATAAACAAGATGAGGCTCTGTGACCACAAGGACCTCTGCCATTTCAAATTAGTTAAGGCATCAGTATGAATTCTAAATTAGCTAATTAATTATGCTAAGCAAAGTGATCAAACCAAAGTTGTCATTTATGCTGGTAAAAAAGTACATACTCTTTGCTTTGTAATGATGTCCAGCAACACACTATGGTTAAAAACCCTTCCCATGATTGTATTGTATACATGAGGATGTGTTTTCATCTGAGTTATACACGACTGCATCCACTTCTCACCAATGAGAAACTGGGAGGAAGGTCTGAGTTGTCATTCGAAATAAGAAATGTTTTGAAACAACGTGCATTGCGAGGGAAATGGATTTTATTTATTTCGCCAGTGTCTTAACGTTTTAGGATGGCAAGAAGTTTAATATGTGTGCTAATTTAGACGCTCGTCAAACTAGGGCTGTGGCAAAATGAACTAATGAAATGCTGGATACTCCCTCCTGTTCCAGACCAGTGCCTGGAATTTGCCATTCACTGGGATGAGGCATGGGCTCAAAGAAGTCAAAGTACTACAGAGGCCATGTCCTCCTTGCAGCTGCCGTTCCCTGCACCAGGATGTCATCCAGGCTCCAGAGCAATAGTTACACACGCAACTTGCTCATCTCTTACTTTGGTTCTCACCTTGCAAGTTTTCAAAAGGAGGAATTAAAATGTCAAAGTTTCCCAGTTTCAAATATAAAACTTGGAGAACATTTGTCTTCATCCTGTGAAGTTCATCACATTATTCATCAAATCTTCAAGAATATATCTGAATTTTTCCATTCTACCATCTATTTTAACAGGCAATAATAGAAAGCACGCTATTCAGATTATCTGTCCTCACAACAGGTGGGCCAGAACTCTAGGTGTGAGCCTACATAACGCGCAGCTGCACAATGCTGCTGTTTGCTCCCAAAATCCTATACACGACAAGAAGACAGTTAATAAAAATCAGTAGCCCAATTATTATTATCTTATAAAATTCCAAACTGAAGAAATATCAATGATGTTTTTACACACAAACACAAGACATTCTTCGAAATCACTAAATAAAGGAAGGATTTGGTATATATAGAAAGAAGTCTTTATTATATAACTTCAGGTTTGTATGCAAGTGATAATTTCGTAACAAAATACCATAGAATTTGTTATGGTGAAATGACACTTGGAAAAAGTGAAAAAAACCCCACAATGTAAAAACAAACCCTAAAATTATACTTATATAAACATTTATTTTGTATATGTACACTATAACTCTCTACACCTATAACTTTGAAAATAAAATTTTAGAACACTATATACCACTCCTACTAGCATTTTCAGATTTGTGGAAAGACTTTCTCCCAGAGTTACGCTTCGATCTCCCAAGCTGCATATATTTAGTTAAAATTATATCCTTTAATAAATAGACATATTAAAAATAGTGTTTAAACTTTTCCTCTGTTCAGTTTTACTACATTGCACTAGAGCAGAGAGAATAGTCCGTGCTCAGATTATCTCAGGTCAACTCTGCTGAACTTCTTCAGCCTTATGATGATGTAAACGTGACGTGAAGATTTAAGTCATAGAGAGACTATTCTTCTCTCCACAAAACCTAAACCAGCATCATCTCTTTCTTGACATTGTTAATTGGCTGCAATTACTAAATACCTCCCAGCTAGGTAAGACCAAATTTTAAAAGTAGTGAGTGGCTTGAAAGATACCTAAGTACACAGATTTTTCAGACCAGTCTCTGAAGTAATGGTTGCTTAACTGCAGTGAAACTGCCACTTGGGTACGGAGGTACCTAGCTGTTGCAAAGTAATCTAGCCTTAGATTTTAGTTCTCATTTCCCAGATGGTTCCTTGAAAACAAGACTGTGAAAATATTCAACAAAGTAAAAGCAGGTGGAGAATAAAAGCAAAATAATTTACTTTCTTTCTGAATCGCTCAAACGTGACCTGTGCTCAGGTTATTGTCACGGGACAGCAGTCCACCTTTGGTCCTGCCCATTTGCAGGTGCAGTCATTTCACTGGTGCAAGGAAATGCTATGGAGGTAATTTGAGAATCTCCCGAGTCCCACAAATCAAGCTTGAAGGAGCCTCCTAGATAAACTGTTGTGATTAAAATGTAATGAAACTGACTCTTCCGCACAGCATTTCATCTCTCTCACAGTATTTAAATACTGTAATACCCTGGAGGGAATGATGCTGTGTGTGAGTAAACATAAACTGCACAGAATGTGTTACTTTTCCAACCAGTATTGTTTGTGTTCGTCCCTCTTCAGGTACTACAGCTGTGCTGTCTCTCTGTCTAGATAATCTGTGGCATGGATGAGAATGTGTTGAACTAAATACTTAAAACCCAGAACAAGGTATGTGTTAATTACATGAAGACTTTTTTTTGTATTTAACAGTAAACAAATCAGATACACTTGCTAAAAACCCACATAGGTGGATTGCAGCATGTACATTTCTTTTTATATTGTTTATTTTTAAAGACCTCAATGAAGAAAATACACTTTTTAGGATTTTCAACGTTCAGTCTGGTACAATATTACAGCAAGGCACTCTGAAATTGCTTTTGGAAATCAAAGCTCTCCCCTTGTCTAGGAATCAACAAAGCAACTTCTGGCAACAGTATTCTGGACTGAATATTCTCCCCATGCAATTATTGCAACTTCTGAAGCTAGAGCAAGAATATTTGCTAATTTAATGGTGATTAAATTTCAAAAGGAAAACAGTTGTTCCATGTTTAGTTTCTGTCAGTGGCATCTATCAGCTTCATTTATAGACTTTTCATTGTATAAAACCAGGATATAACGGAAACCCAGGCTGCGACTGCAGGACAGGACGTGTTTGCTCTCCTGTTGTTGGGGGCTCTGAAGAGCTAAGAAAATAAAGCATGGAAAATGCAAGAAAAGACAATCTCTAGGTAGCAAGGTCTGATCCAGAGGTTGCTGAAAGTCAGTGGGAGGCTGTTGATTTCAGAGGTTTTGAGATTTGTTTTTGTAGAGTAAAAAAAAAAAAAAAGGCTTATTTCTCTTGCCAGAAATGACTAAATTTATTGATTTTAAAATACCCTCTCAGATCTAATGCTAAAATAGACTTGAGTTAGAGGGTTATCTAGAAGCTGCAACTCTTGCTCTTTGCTACACTTTTTCTCTAATAAGAAAGTCTTACCTAGGAGCCAAGCAGGAATTCTCAGAGCAGTTCTTTTCAGTGATACATTACCGTATTAGCTGGGCTATTCTTCCAGAGTCCTCCCAGGTCTCATTTTCAAAAAGAGAAACATGTCAACAACTTTCTTGTTAGTTACGATAACAAATGGAGAGCTGTTCTGGGGCCTGGAGCACAAACAGGAATCTCTAACTTCAGCTTGGGGAAACTTTCTGAAACTGTTTCTATTTGTCTAACATCGGGAAAAAAAATTAATCACATTCTTTGACATCGGCTAATTTTGCTTTGCAAGCAGATCTAGCAGCTCTTTCTCTATGCCGTGGCTGCTCAGTTCATTTAAGCTGTAGTATCTATGAACAATCTTTTCATCTGTGACAACCACCACTCGGAGCCCATGCGTGTCTTTTCCCAGCTGACATCCTATCGCTGATGAAACCACCATTTCCAGTCCTTTATAGGACCCTCCAGCATTCCTGTGGTAATGTCCAGAAAATACAGCTTTAATTCCTGTTTCAAAAGAGAGAATGTGTATTTAGTTAGCGGTTGCAGGGTACGTACAAAATGTGTTTACAGTAAATGGTACTGTTGAGGTTATTTGCTGAGGCTTTCACAGCTGCTGGCTTGTAGCGTAAGTTCTATAGCAAGTACAGCTACAGGCATCATGGTTGCCTTCATTCTTCAGTGGGTCATAAAGCATAAAATTAAAAGGAAACCATTTACCTGAACTTAGATTTTAAATAATTAGTAAACAGCAAGAAATAATTCTAAGAGTAACAAATAATAAATTAGTAAAAACTGTATTCTCTTCCACTAGCTCTGTTTAGGGTTACTGGACTCCACCTTCTTTGTGCTTATTGTAAGGGGTGTTTGCCACCTTGCTGCTCCTTTGGCTGGAAAGGAGGAACATGCAAGAGGAAGCGGATTAAAGCTAGGAAAAAAATTCATTAATAGGTAATTGCCTAAGGAATGATGCCACTGAAACATGAGTTGAAAGCCAAGGATTGTGGAGGTGTATTTGGTGATTAACATGCAGAAAGCTCACTAAGCTAAGGAGGTTTTAAACCTGTTTACCCATGGCCAGTGACCTTCAACAAACAAAACCAGGCAGGACAAACAAATAAAAAACATAAATGAGAAGATAATTTGTAATCTTTCCTCAAAGACATCAGGGGTTAGCACAGACAGAACAGAGCCAGGTACATCAAAGATAACTAATAAGCAAAAGAGGTAGTGAGTTATAATAAGAAGGGAAAAAAGATGAGAGCAGCCAAAAAAGTAAAAGGCTGACAACCTGAAGAGGAGTCAGGCTCGGTACTGACATGAATTAACATCTACCTAGTACAGGGTATAAACAAGGCAGGTTCTTGCTGATTTCCTCTGTATTTTTAGTGACTTACTTAAGGCTGTTCTCTTTTTTTTCTTCTTCTTTTTAAATAGACTGTTTATATTTTGGGCTCTATTGGGGTAAAAAAACCACCTCACTCCATTATAAACTTGAAAAGAAAGAAAAGCATTTAATCTGTTCCAGGAAACAACCACAATAAACTGTATGGAAAATTTCTGGGTAGGTTGCATGCAAGTATCATCCAAGCTTGGATTATATTAAATTGTGTCATTGTCACCCCTGAACCAGTAATTTCTCCTTTTTGTTTCTTCTGTCATCTAAACACAAACAAATAGATTGGTAGAGGCCGTAGTCAGTACCATGAGTGGCCTTTCTGATTAACTTTACAGCTCAAATTCATGCTACCAAATACAGTATTTTCCCCTCCCCATTTGATGTTTTCTAAATTTGAAACAAATGTTTTTCTTACTACAAAATAATGAAAGCTTTTTTAGTCTGATGAGGCAAAAAAGTAAAGAAAAAGTAACTCTGATGCTAAGTACTTATCTTTCTTGTCAACGTTTGTAGAACCATTAAACAGAGTTGAGAACCTGCCTCCTTCCTAAGAGGATACTCTCCCATTGACAAGCATTTTGTCTCCGGGTTCTGCCAACATCCTTCACCATTCAGCCCTTCTATGCACTGCTGATAGATACAGCTGAGCATCAGACGCAACAGCATTTGCAGTTTGGCAAAAAAATATTTTGCAGCTTTCTTGCTAATTTAAGATGATGCTTATTTTATTTTGAACAAAAATGTAGAGTTAGTATGAATAGCTAATTTTACAAACAGGTTTGGGAATTAATTTTTGGCAATGCTTAGCCTAAGATCCTTGGTTTCCAGGCTATTACAGCCTCCTGAACCTGCCTCTAATGCTGTTTTATACTGTTGTGAAACACAAAAATTACTGGACCAGATGGCTGAAAATACTGGGAATGTTTTTGTTTATCATCAAGAACAAAATACGTACATTAATTTTGTATTTTGTTACAGAAAGAGTTGATTTACAATACTGTTAATGACAATTCAGAATTTTTCAAATAATTTATATGTATTTTTTCTGTTGAAATACAATAGGTTGCGTGCTCCTTATCCATAATGACACTTCTATGGTTCTGCATAAAGCGTCTGAAAATGTATTAATACCAAGCGACTCAAAACCCCACACTAAGTATTCCCTGACAACTACAACTAGGTAGCCAGCAGGTTATCAAAGTAATTGGCTACTTTATGAGATGGAATCTTTTCTGTTAGTTTGCTACAATGGCTAAAAACCTGCTGTGCTGTAAGAGAAAAATATTTCACTGGCACTATTCTATAGCTGCTGTAAGTCGCTGAACTGAATTTGTGTTTATATTGAAAAGTAAACTAACAAGCAAAGGACTAAGCATGTGCCTGATCCCGAGGGGGACAGCAGAGAGGGAAACAGCACACGTGGGGCAAGCACCAGGTCCTGAGGGCTGCGTGAGCCCCTCCCCACCACACTCCTTCCCTCTGCACGCAGCCAAGGGTCTTGCTCATCACCCCAGGCTAAAAGTTAGCCTTAAATAAGCAGCACTGATAATTACCTTTGCAACTATTGTTTTTATCATCACAGAATAGGGAGCAAGCCTGCAACGATAAACAGGGAGGGACACTATGATGACAACACCAAACTCCAATTGTTATTTTCCATCTCTTCAGCAATCTGCCGTTCCATGCTTAACACAAAAGGTGACACATGCTTAGTCCTGCTCAAGTGGGAGGCCGGAGAGTGGGTAATTTGCGAGATACTATAACCTCAAATGACATTGAAAAAAAAAGAAAAAGCTAGCAGCAACTGATTTTGCATTCAGACAGCAGAAATTCTGGAAAAGAGTAGAGACAATTTAAAGGCAGAGAGCTGTGATGAGGAGCACACTATAACTAACTTCACAAGGAAATCCTTATTTCTCGAGCCAGAAAAGCCTTCCACCCTTTGCCCTGCAGTTGATGTAGACCTCTTCTTTCACTGATTAAATGTGAAAGGGAGCAGGTGAGCCTGTCTTAAGGCAGTTGGCTACATCAATCCTTGCCTTTTGTGGGAGCGAGTGATTTGAAGAGTGATACAAAATATATAAACTAGGCTCAAAGTATGGTTAAAAATTAAGCAGCTTGGAAAGCAAAATATAAATTATTCCGCTGTGTGCCTGGTAAAAGCTACACAGGCTTTCATATTTCAATACCCAGACCCTTCTCAACTAGCAAACGACTCAAGGGGGAAAACAGAGAATGAAGTTACCTTTACCCTGAGTAGTGGTACATGGTCACTGTCAGCTAGAACTCCTCTCTCGCCCTATTCAGTCCATCAGTACTAATTCTCTTTGCTTAGCCTAACTTGCTCATCTATCTGGTGTCTGAGTTATACTCGTAAGTCAGTCAGCATAAAACAGCTTGGAGAGCTTGCTCTGACTCAGCTGCAGGAACTTAGCAAACCAGTTTCTTTCTTTTGTTTTGTTTAATCTGGTGAGAAGGCTGATCAGAATACCTCAAAAGGCGATGGTGGAACATAAAGGCCCTGTGGCAGGCTCTCTGCAGAGATTCTGTAGTTTCGAGATATTATCTGGGTCCTTAAAATCACAATATAAGATGTTTAATGACTGATGCTACAGTCAGTTTGAGAGCAAGCTGTCATTTCTCAACTCCTACCATGCTGCAGCTTATTACAGTGACTGTCTAACATAACATATTTAAGCAACTCAAGCAGCAGAACTGTTTCTTTCTTTCACATCATATGCACGTTTATCCAAACCATGAGGCTGCCCTCGCTGCCTCCACCCCCAACCCTTCTGCAGTGGCAGAACTTGCCCATCTAGAGCCATTTATGGCATGGCTGGACAGTCTCTCTTCTTGCTTCCTAAACCAGAGCAAAACTGAACACTGTGGGGCCTTTATGTGTGACATCCTACTTGTTGAAGTGGGACCCATCTTGCCTCCTGGCACTGTTCTTAGTGGAGCAGATCCTGATGGGCTAGGAGAGGATGCTGAGTAGCCGAGGATGCCTACTGCAGCCTTTGGGTGAAGATGTTTGTGAGGAGGACATAAGACACATTAAGCTTAATGTTACCAACTTGCTTTCAGCTTAGAGCTGCCTGTAACGGATCCGTATATGTAGCCCTTTCCTGTCCTTCAAGGTCTTTAACAAATAACCAGTGGTCTCCAGCAACATCCTACACTGCAGTCTCAGACACACACCTAGCATGGACCTGCCTGTATCTTGGTCTTTACCTGCAGAATTAAAGCAGCAGCTAAATGAAGGCTCAAGGATCAACATTCAGGAACCTGACCTGCTTAAGATACCTCCCAGTGAAAATTTTGCTCCGATTTCAGTTTTCAGGTACTCTTTATTTCCCGTGCTAGTATTAATTCTTGCTATGGTTGTGTTACAAGACATTATATAGAAGTGGGTTAGAAAGGACCTTAAAGATCCAGTTCCAACTCCCCTGCCACGGGCAGGGACACCTCCCTCTAGACCTGGTTGCTCACAGCCCCGTCCAGTCTGGTCGTGAACACTTGAAGGGATGGGGCATCCACAGCCTCTCTGTGCAACAGCTTGAACAAAGACACAAACAGGTCGCTGCTGTGTATTAGCAGAAGTCTTAACTGATGTTTTATCCCCAATAGCACTTTTCTGTTCACTCAACTGTATCCCACTCGCTTCTCCTCGTTAGCATAAGAAGGAAATCGGAACCAGTCAATGCAATAATACTAAGATGACAAGCAGGCAATTTACTTTGCTCTTGCTTTTGATCTTAAACATAAAAAGAATCTTAGGGATGCATGCACTCAAATTTAATTTATTCATTTCAGATGTTTTTTCTGAAGCAATACTGTCAAGTTGCTAGCAACCCCTCCCCACCCTCTTTTTTTTTTGCCCCATATACTCTGTGAAGACAGAACAGTGTCCTGGCAGGCCTCACTTTTATAGCCCGCTTTTAGGTAGCCTCAGGTCAGTTAAATACACCCAGGTATACAAAAAGGGGTACAGTTCCTGCTCTCTACAAGTAATACCCAAGCCAGCTAGAACAGTGATTTGGTTTTAATCCCTGGTTTCTGAAATAGCAGTTTGGAAAAGCTTTGACATAAAAAAGCTGAATGAAATACTAAAAAACTGCTGTGTAAATAAATGTCCAAAGGATGGCACCTTCACAAGCATTCATTATTTCATTTTTTATGAAAGACATAGTGATCTGAATTTAAATGTGACTGGCGGTTTCACAGTATCCATTAACCAAAACCAGTGGGATCCATTACCGCAAGACACTGTTAGATAAGACACTAATAGATAATTCATTAAAAAAAAAGGAGGGGGGATTAAAATCATAATAAAGTAAAAAAATTGTACAGATACTACAAAAAAACCCAACAACCAACCCACAAAACAAATGACGTGCACTGTTCCTGTCATCATCATCATCTGCTGTCAGACAGCAGAACAATACAGCAGTTACAGAGTGCCTGGCAGGGAAAAACGGCCTGAACTGGCACAGGAGTGTTAGATCAGAACAGGACCAGAACCACAGACTCACAGTGGGCACCAGGTCTTGCTCTTTCTGTTCCAAAACTGTACTTGGATCATGAAAACACTTAAACCCAACAAGCTTCATGCCTGCACACCAACCGTGAGTTTTCAGAATCAATCAATCTGAAAAAAACTAGCGACTCTGTAAAAGAAGGTTTAAATACAGGAATTGATTCTGATTTTAATAAATCGATGATGCCCTCCTGCTATGCAATTTACCGTCAACTTCTGATAAAGCAGAAAAAGACCTTTTTAGTTCTGATCTGACAAAGCTGAATCCAAAAGACAGAAATATTTACTGTTTCCAAAGATCCGCCCATAACTCTTTCTCCCTGTAGAATAATGCATTCCTACTAAAGACTGAATACGGAATTTGGTATAAATTCTGTGAGGCCAAAGCAGCCTATTTAGCACGAATAATTCATGACATAACAACCAACCTAAGCATGGTTTGTTCAAGAGTCATCTGTAGAAATGCAATACGTACACTGGTAAGCCTTAGACTCTTCATTAACTTGATCATGAAGTGAGTTAATAAATACTTGGTTTTTATGCTAACTTACGCCCTGCATTCTGTCACTTCAGACTTGGTAACGCAGTGGCTTTGGCAATGCATGAGGGAAGTGCCGAGGAGGGTCGTTAACTCACGTAGTTCAGCATGCTCCCTTTGAGGCTGTCTCTATGCTCACTCATAAGCAGAATCTTTAAAGCACAACTCACAAAGTTCATATTTTAATTTGGATACATTCTTCCAAGTCCAGAACACAATATGAACACTTCACTCATGGCTTCCATTGCAGACATTTCTCAAGAGAAAATTCAAAAACACCTCTGAAGACTTTTCCCCCCTCCCTTATTTCCAGTGTCTGCTTTCTAAAGGCAGCCCACCAAATAAGTACTCATCACAACAGCTTCAGTGAGCTCTTGTTGATTTGCATCTTTCTCAGTTTAACAGCTCTGGTTTGATTGACAATTGTATGATTGACAATTTTTACTGGCATTTTCCATTTTCTTTCTCTCTTGGTTCTCTCTGTAAGCTTGGTGAACCAAACCAGCATGCTGTATTAAAAAGGGCTTTTCTTTCAGAGCTACTGTAATGGGTAATGCCAAACTGACTCCCTGCCCTAATGGGGAAAGAGAACTAAACAGATACCTCAGATTTGCTCTGGATGTGTCATGGAAAAGACAGGTACAGAAAGGGATGACCAGACCAACCAGGCTCAGGTGCAACTGTGTGCGTACAATCATCACATCCTCACAGACTGCAGTAGCTCTGATTTTAAAGAGATTATCCTTGTAATGATGACCACCACCTTATAGCACTTCCAAACAACCCAGAGCAGAAAAATTTTATGAAAGAAATGGAGTCCTCTACGAAATACTCGCCACCGCTTTCAGCCCTGTTGGTATTGAAATAAATTTGAAAGAAAAGTGTAGCTCTCCCTCAGTGTTGTTAGCATGCTGATGATTCTATTTCTGACAAGAATCAGATGAGAAAATAGTTCATTACATGAAAAGAACCTACATACTGCATATCATGCAGAAGGCAGTTTGTCTGCTATTTTACAGAGTTTAAGAAGTGCAGCATCTTCTTCCCACAAATCACAGCTGATCACGGAGAAACCCTTCTAAGCAACACTTCTGCGGCACCAGGGAAAAGGGTCAGCATGATTTTGAGATAATTGCATTGTAAGGGAACAAAGGCATTTAGCTGCATCTCATGGAGAATTCCCCCAAGAGTGGTTACATCCTAGTCTTAGCTTACTGTGCAGTTACAGTCCCATAATTCCCCCTCTTCCCCTTACTTGATCCTCTACTGCTCTTGTGTTCTATAGGGTAGAAAAATGCAAATACGTAGAAGACTGGGGATGTTTTCAACTCCACCTGGGGCAGGAAGGAAAGGGGACCATGGGCTTTTTCTGTGTGGACCAACAGACAAGCACGTCTTTTCTTACCAGTGGTTTTAGCAGCCTTTCTGTTTAAGGAGTAGTTAGGTCAGTCTAAAATGTCTCTATTTTACTGAAATGCTAGATGCTTGCCAATGCTGTTTGCTTTATTAAACAGGCATCAGGTAGAGTCTACAGCAATGCAACTGTTAAGCTTTTGTCAAATACATGTTTTCCTAACTTCTGGAAAAATGTGATGTTTGCTAGTTTAATTCAACAGGCTCTTCCCCAGTCTCAAAGGAAATCTTACTTGCAGTGATTACAGAAAACCAAATAGGTTAAATGGGGATGGAAAGCAATATACCCACATTTATTCTTGAAATATTACTAATAATTTCCTAAAGAAACATGCACTTAGAAAACAAGTTTTCTCCCACAATCAGATGATACTGGGCTGGCATTAAAACTTGAACTTGTTTAAATTCCAGAGGTGTCTGGCTCCAGTTTCATAATTACACTCACTTTGATGGCTTGCTTCCAAAACACCCTGAATTCAGAAGCTGTTTTCCAACTCTAGTTCCTCATGTACAAAAAACCTATTGAGGCAGGTTTGCCATGTTCAAGAAGTGACTGGCCCAGCCTCGCTTGCAAATGAAACTGCTCAGCCCAGCACTATGGACAGGGTAAAAATATAGGAAGAAAATTACCAATATAAAAATAAACCAAAGAAA
>WEIS01009660.1:0-22741 GCA_013389965.1 Todus mexicanus | reverse complement strand
TATGGTAGGTTCCTATCTAAAGAACAGGCTGAGGCTTTTTAGTACTAATGTACTCAACTATGTTAAAAGTTGGAGCCTTTGCCTCGCTGTAGGGACTGGGGATTTTGTGAATCATACGGAAAAGCTCCTTAGCACCCTGACCTCGGCTCTCGAGGCAGGTAAATGACACTGAAATAATATCAAGCCGGTCCAGGGATACGGACGTACCAAAAAAGATGGCAAGTCTACGGGCTTAAAAGCAAGGGGTTTTATTTTACTCTGGCTTGGTTAGAATTAACGCCGTGTAATGTTTGTAGCTCCTTTGTGCTTTTGAATGCATTTCAGAGATTTTTTTTTCTTCCTTTCCATTGTCTTTTAGGGTGCCATTAGAAAGAGATAATTCAGAAGAGTTTTTAAAACGGGAAGCCAGAGCAACTCAATTAGCAGAGGAAATTGAATCAAGTGCCCAATACAAAGCTCGGGTTGCCTTGGAAAATGATGAAAGAACAGAAGAAGAAAAATATACTGCTGTTCAGAGAAATGCTAATGAACGAGAAGGACATGGCGTGAACACTAGGTACTTCAATACCCTATGAATAGTATTTTTATTTAAATGATATACATATTTTGGTACAGTAGCAATTTACTCGTGGAAACTGTGCTTTTTCAGTAGGGCTGGTGAGGTTAGGAGCCTTGTGTCAACACTCATGTGCTGGTTTTGGCACTCGTGCTGACTTGTACACCTCTGCCTGGCCCTGTATTATCTCTGTAGCGAAACAAACTTCCCCCTTCTGGTGTGTCACTGTGGTGAATTCGTACCAAATTACAGGAAAAGGCAGCGGTTTTGGTATGTCATTGAGAATTTCAGGCATTAATACTAAATCATTCAGTGTCTGCGGGCTCCTAGAAAGTAGTCTCTGTGGTCAGTATCAAAAGCCAATTTATGAGGTGAATGGGAGGTCAACGTCTGTATGAGTATTTAGAATTCCCCTCTAGCTTGACTTCAGAAAGATAGAAAATATCAACGGAGCACTGGAGCGTTGTCACTGATAGAAATTTGCTGTATTTCAGAGAAAATAAATACATTCCACCTGGACAGAGGAATAGAGATGTCCTGTCCTGGGGAAGTGGAAGACAAAACTCACCAAGGATGGGCCAGTCTGGATCTGGCCCACCAATTTCAAGGTCTGGATCCCACACTTCAGAATTCAGTCCTAACTCTGGAGCTGATCAAAGAGTAGTTAACGGAGGCAAGTATCTGAAATCTAAACGCATGTACCTTATAAAATTACAGTCAATTATCTAATTATGTTGAAACTGCGTATGGTATGGTCTTAGGAAATGTATTCCATAAGCAGGGTGAGCGCTCATCATTTAACACAGAGGTGCTGATTTGGATTTAGATTTGGATTTAACTTGCGATGGAACGCGCATTTGACTGCGCCGTGTGTAGCTTTGCAGAGCTGAAATGTCACTTGTTTTCCTTCTCAAACATCTTTGTCTTAGATGATGGTGCAGTATGTGGTTTTAAAGATGAAAAATTGCTTTCTGTATGAGAGCTGCTGTGCTCCGGAGGAGTAGCAATGCTGACACCTAGTGAAAGGGAGCCGGGGAAGCATCACTCTTCCTTCCTGGCGTGTGGATCAATTCTGCTCCCCATCAAAAAGAATAAAGCAACTCGCTGGCTTTACGATGGTCTAAGGGGGGGAAAAAAATCATTGTTGGGAAAATAAGAGAAGTGTTAGGGGAAAAAAAATTGAAAGCCTACTCTCCAAATAGCTATTGGAGTATTTTCTGCTATGCACATGGGTGATATTTATAAACAGCCAACACTAGGCACTATATAGCAGGAATCTGTGCTTCATAACCCAAACACCAGTTTTGGAGATGGATTTCAGCAGTAGCCTGTCCTTGAGGCATAATTTTTGCCAAGTTAAAAATGCCATTATATATATGAGATTGTTGCGAGTAAATGAAAAATGTGTGATACTCAAGTGCCTCTATCTGGAGAGGAAGTCTGAGAAACACCTAAAGGTAAGTGAGGCTTCCTTCTTCAATACAGAGTCAGCTGTATAAAGATGGACAACTGAGCCTTGCCCAAACAGTGCTAACCTCGAAACTTGTTTGTAGTAGTTGTGGTTTCTGTCATTCCATTAGTCTGCTGAGTGAACATCACATACCTAAAATATTCAGAAGGGCTTGTGAACTCCCATTTCTTTGGTTTGGAAACAGTGAACCCTATATCCTAGATTAAAATAAGACATTAATACCTTAGATAACTGATCAAAGCATAAATGTCAGGACTCAGACACTGAACACCGCTGTTTTTTGTAAAGATACAGTTCCTAGAATTGATATTGCTCATCATTTGGTTTGCAAGTAGCAGTTTGTGTAGTGGGTAGTAAATGTGAACCGCTGTTTGAGAACCTCTGGTAGCTATTGCAGGAGCTTGTCGAGAGTGATGCGTACTGTAGAACATATATATGAGAGGCTAACAGATCAAACTTTACTGTCTATTCCTTAGTAGTATTTGTAGATCCTAATTAACCCTTTGGGGAGCTTGTGACGTTCAGATGTTAAATTTGACCCGAAGTGGAGGAAATAACCTTGCAGAGACTATTTTATTGGTGGCAGAAATAAGCTAATCTATCCCCAAAGGGTTAAACATGAAAAATCATTTTGTCATATTTTACTTTTTTTTTTCTGTTGACCTTTTTCCCCATAATTTTTCTTTAGTTTTTATACTTTCCTTCATATCATTTGTTCTGTCAGGTGTTCCCTGGCCATCGCCTTGCCCATCTCCTTCCTCTCGCCCACCTTCTCGCTACCAGTCAGGTCCCAACTCTCTTCCACCTCGGGCAGCCACCCCTACACGGCCGCCCTCCAGGCCCCCCTCGCGGCCCTCCAGGCCCCCGTCTCACCCCTCTGCTCATGGTTCTCCAGCTCCTGTCTCTACTATGCCTAAACGCATGTCTTCAGAAGGTACAATACCACGATTTGTTCATGTTTTTGTTTGTCTTTGTTTAACTCCTTTGTGAGTTTTAATTACAAAATTGTTTTTCCTCTTCATTACTTAACCTATAATTTGTGTTTAACTTTAGTTTACCAGACTATTTCTATTAACCTTTTTTTTATTTGAAGAACTTTACAAAAACAAAATAAAGCTGTGAAAATTGCCCAAGTTGGTACGAAATAAACTCAGCTTTGGAAACGCTGCTCAGTGTCTTAACTTAACCAACAGCAACACGCAGGACTTAATAACTTTAGAGGGCATTTTTAGGAATACAAATCTAAATAAAATAGCCAATATTTTAATACCCTTGTTCCACAAAAAGCCGTGTCAAATTTAACTAAAATTACCTTTTTTAAAAAATTAAACAAAACCAAATCACCAGTAGTAATAAAAATGCAGTATTCAGAGAAGTGCACTGTGGAATGGGATAGGATAAGCTACTTCGAAGGCCAATCTATAGAAAACTTTAGATCTGTTTGCGTTGAGGAAGAGCAATAAGTCAGCTCCCTTAGCTGTCAGTAACATGCAGAGAAAGGCTGAGCCAGGAGTCTTCGGTAACCATATGCAGAAGTATCCAAACTAATTTTGTTTGTCCTCTGAGGGGTACAGTAAGGAACGCCTTTTAAATGTTTTATTTTACTGAAGTGCACTTTAAAAGCCAGCCTGCCCCACACGGTCTAGCAAGCCTGGAAAAATGCGATCTGGTTATGCTAAACGGACTGGGAACTTGCAGCCTTCGGGAGCCGCGGGAGGGAGAACAGTCAGCCTGCTAATTGAATTGGTAACACAGTTCTGCAGCTTGCCTGATAAATGCTCGAGATGCTCCAGAACCAGCAGTCGAAACGTCCACGTGACGTGCGGCTGTCGCTTCTCAAGGTCAGTTGTTTTGTGTGGTAAAAGACTCGGAATCCACGTGCAAATTTTGTGATTCGGTGGCACTCGCGATGGATTTGTCAGGCACGCGGCAAACCGCTGCGTACCGCAACATTTCCTTGCTGCTGCTAGAAGGGGATTGCTGGAAAGTGTGTGTTCTTTAAAATCCTTGCCTATGTATCATTTGGGTTGAAGCGTGCTTTAGATTGGTGGTTAAAACAGTGGCTGGCATTTAAAGATTGATGTAACCAGAAGAGGTGCTTGATATTGTAGGACTTTTATCTGAAACAGGAAAGCCGTTATCTAAACCTTTCTCTATTATTGACCTATGTTAAAAATGAACTGCGATCAGCCAGGTTGTTCTCTGTTCATAAACAGTTTTTCCTTTTGAAGTATCAACATTTGAGCCTGATCTTGTAAAGACAGTGGTTGTTAGGCTGTAGAAACTGTATTGCTGCTTAGACTCGAGCATACCGGTTCTGTGGCAGCTCTGTAAGCTGTTCAGAATTGTTGTATTCACTTACGACTTTAGCTTCTGGCGTTAAACATGCATGACTTGAACCTTGGGATAACAATAACTTGTTTAGTTGCAATTTTGCTGACTTGCAAATGAATTGTGACCTGCTGCAGGCAATTCAGCCTCGGTGCAGAATGCTCTGCTGCAATTCCCCAAGAGCATTGGTCAGCCAGTGGTGACTACTCTGTAAATCAATGTTTGGTATCACTGACCACCTGACAGAAGTGATGGAAATTGGGTTTTTTCTAGCAAATGTTTGATAGCCTGGAACTGCGCTTTATCCAGAGGGGGCTGGGCCACTAACCTTTTGGGCTCGTCTTACAGTAAGCAATATTGGATTCTTGGATTCAAATATTTTAAATCCAGGACTTGCATACCTGTTTCAATTCTGACAAAGCTAAATATCACTGAACGTGAGCTCTCACAGCAAGGTGCTGAGTGTGTTGGTAGTCTGGCTGGACCAATGGCTTGGCCTTTTTAGTCTCCCGGATCCCCTGGTTCTAGTCGATGTCAGTGTAAATTCCTTGATTGTATTACTGCATTATTGCGAGTGATTAGATTAAATCCCGTTCTAAAACTGGATAGTATGTTCGGGTATTCGTAGTGATGGACATTAAGTACTTATTGTGTGGGGTTGTCTTCTTTTTCTCAGGGCCTCCACGGATGTCTCCTAAGGCACAACGGCACCCTCGAGGTCACAGAGTCTCTACTGGTAGGGGTACAATTTCAAGTGGCTTAGAATTTGTATCTCATAATGCACCAGGGGAAGCATCTACTACTGCAGTGGCACGAGGCAGCCCTTCAGGTGGGACGTGGTCATCAGTTGTCAGTGGGGGTAGGTAAAGCTTGGCTTATTGCAGATGGCTTGCCAGGGGGACTTTAGAGTGCGAATGCTAAGCAGAACGCTGCGTTTCTAGACAATCCAGGCTCTGAATAAACAACTGGTCTGCTAACTTAGTGTGCTTAGATGATGTGGGAGAAGAATGGTCCCAGGTAGCTTAGGAAGATAGTTGTTGAGTCGGGTCCTTAAAGTGCAAACTTGTCCTAACTGCAGAGGGGTGAAGTCAGGTGCTGGATGAAGAGAAAGGAAGGAAAAAATGCGGGAATTAGTTGTTGAAAGTAGTAATTGTCAGGAAAGTTAATTGAAGGAGACAAGAAAAGTTAGCTACGTCCCATTGCAGCACTGAATGTGGTTAACGGCAGCGTAACTGGGCTGTGATTTACAAGTGAAGGAGGTGTTTGGGTAGAGGAAGGTTGGTATTGGAAGAGGAGATGAATTGATACTCAGGTCATGTTGGATAAACTCCTTTTAAAGTTGCACAGGTTTAAGCGGTCATTTTGTGTTTGCTTCTGGTAGTAGCAGATGCAGTCAGTGTCTCTTGGTTTTTTGAAGCAGTTAACATTTTTAATGTTTGACTTCAGATTTAAAGCTCAGTCTCGTGACAGGCCCTAGTCTCGAGCTGGTGTAGTTGAAGCCGTGTTCTAGGGAGTTGTCAGCAGCTGGGCGCTTTCTGGAATCGAAGGGCAACCGAGCTACAGTCTGAAGTCTGATTCTTTTTAGCAGAATTGTAGAAGTCTAGAGGAGTGCAGTGGGAATGTGTTTTTCAGAAAGAAGGTATTAATTAGAACCCCCACCCCAGACCTATTGCCTTGTGGAAAGGATTTAGATTTCTGTTCTGGCATTATCTTAGATTCATTGTCCCTCCCTAACCCCCATTTGATATATGATTAGTATAAAAGTAAGACTGTTAAATGACTTAACTTTCTCCTCGCTCCCTTGAAGTTAATATGTAATGTAATGCAGCTAATTAGCCACAGTGGGATGAGCAGGAGGCAGGAGGTGCAAGTTATCATTTAAAGAATACACAACTTTCCTTGCTTCTTTAACACAGGGGCAAAAATACACATCAAATATTCTTTTTTCAGTAGGGTGTGTTGGTTTTTTTCCAGCTGGCAAAACCTCCAAAAAGGCGATGCTGTAAAATGGATGGTTTTTTTCAGCCCTTTAAAAATTATTTTACATCTCTTTGTGTGGAGGGCTGACCACCTTTTCTGTCCTGCCCAAAGCTGTGTTAATGTGAGCTGTTGTAGTTGTGCTGCTGGGGGACAGGGGAGCGTATTGCAGTTTCATAGTGGGACTCCAGGGGAGGATCTATATATTAGGGGGCAATCTGCAGAAAAGTCGCACCACTTATCTGAAATGCTGCATTGTAAAGGACTAGGAGATGTACCTGGAAGGTAAACAGGTTTTCAGTTACTATATAATGTTCCACTAAGTATTTTAAAGCATGTTTTAGTCATTTTAGATATAAGCAAACTACTGAGCAGATGAGGAAACTTAGCCTATAACTATTTTTTCCTGTTTGTTTCTAGTTCCGAGATTATCTCCTAAAACACACAGGCCTAGGTCTCCGAGGCAGAGCAGCACTCCCACGGGACCAGCTCTGCCTTCTCCTCAGCCTGGTACTATTCCCTCTGAATCTGTTGCCATGCCTGTTCCAGCTGCCTCTCCTACCCCTGCCAGCCCTGCATCCAACAGAGCCGTCACCCCTTCCAGTGAAGGTGAGTTTCCCTCGCCAGCGCCCAAGTGCTCCCTTCCTAATCCCTCACGATACACCCATATGAGAGCAAAGCTTTCTAAATGACAGGGAAACTTCTGATGCATTTAAGTTTGCTGTGTAGCACCCTTTCCCCTTTTCTCTCCCCTTTAAATTAAGGTTGGAGAGAAGCTTTTGGTTAAGTCTCTATGCTTAAGTTCTTTAAGGAGTTTGGCCTTATAGGTATTGGACTTAACTGAGGATTGTTTTTATTTTTCAAACTGAGTTCTTGGCTCTACTCAAAGAAACAGGCTGCTGGGTTCAAAAAAATATTTTGAATATAGCGAAAGGATGGGGGAAAAAAAAAATCCCCATTCAAGAACACAGTCAAATGTTAAAGAATTCTCAGATCTTTCTGGTGTTCTGTATGAAGAGCTCAGACTGTTGAAAATAATTTGCTCTCAGTTTATATTTTTTTCAGCCTGGTTAAGGTTCTGTGTATGATGAGAGGGATAAGTTTGTCTGGACCTTTATCATTTGGCTTAAAGAGTGAGGAAACAGGGAGAATAACCTTCCAGGCTCTACCTAGTAGCAGAAAATGTGTAACTTGGCGTTTTTCTTTTGTAAGCTAAACATGGTTAAATCTCTGTTCTGTTTCCATCTCATCATCTCTGTTTGGTCAGCTGGAGTTGTGTGTAAGAGAGTAACTCGGGCATTTTATTTTCTAGCTAAAGATACAAGGCTTCAGGACCAGAGGCAAAATTCTGCAACTGGAAACAAGGAGAATATAAAGCCAAGTGAGACTTCTCCTAGTTTTCCTAAACCTGAGAACAAAGGTTTGTGTCAAAAGCTTTCATATCTCCTTTTCGTATCTCCTTTTCAAGCGCTAAGCCTGCCATACTGACTGCTGGCATTAGCATTTTAAGGAGGACTCGGGGGCAGTCTGCCTTGGGTGTTCTACAGTGAAAATCTGGTCATGTAGTTGTAAGGAACAGGCTTAGATTTTTAGATGGTGTCCTTGGCTCGTTTCATCAATACAAAGTGTAGACATGCTCAGATGGATGGTGTAATTTCTTTTTACCTTTTCTTTATATTTTTTTGTCTTTTTTTTCCCTTCTTTTTATTTTTTTCCCCTTTTTTCCCTGCTCACAAAGCTGGTTTTCAGCTCTTTTTGGACTGAATGAATATTTCTACCTTAGAGCTGTGCTTAGTACTCCCGAGCATCGTGGCTGGCATCATTTTTTATAACTATTCTTCTTATTATTATGCCTTAAACATGGTTCATTCTGTTCTCAAAAATTACTTTTCATCTTGTTGAACTCAAACAGTGTTTCACCTTTAATTACTGAGGCTTGAAACGCTGGCATGTTACATTTTGAGAGTTTTCTTGGATGCTTCTTTGTGTGCAGCTGAGTTCTGCAGTCCCTGCACCTCAGGGCTTCTCTTGGTGTGATGCGCTAGAACTATAGATCTGCCAGTTATGTAATACCAGGGTTTCAGGGATTATTTTGTGGGCTTCTCCACAGAGTTTATAGAATTATACCAGATTACAGATAAAACAATATCGCTCTATTTCATTTTTAGATAGGTCAGCATGACCAAATGTAGAAATATAAGGGTTGTGTGTAAAACTTGTATTGGAAATGTTTGCACAATGTTTGTCTTTTGTTTGACAGGTGTATCTCCAATTGTTTCAGAGCATAGAAAACAGATTGATGATTTAAAGAAATTTAAGAATGACTTTAGGGTAAGTACATCAGCTTGATAGTATGAGGGTTCTCATGTGCATCCCGGTTATTGAAATGAATGGAATACATTGCATGTGTTTAGAGGAAAATGGGTCCCTACTACTCAGGCTTAATTTATGAAAATACCTATACGAATTCCTGCTAGATATTATAAAATCAATGCTGCCTCTTGCCAGTACAATTGCCTAATACACGAAAATGTGCTTATTGACTGGGCACTGAAAATAGCCCTTGAAACCTCTTTGATCGTTAAGTATAAATAATTATCACATTTATGTTCCACATGGAAGAGCTGTTTCAAAGTTAAATACAGGGTTTTGCTGAGGAAAAGTGAGGAATTAGTATTACTTATTTCCTGGTTATAATGGTTTATTAAATCAGGTTAGCTTTTCAAGTGTTAAATCACGCAGGGGCATGAGTCCAGAGGGTTTTTAAGCTTTCCTGTCACTTTCTAATCAACGTATAGGTCAGTTGAGTCGCTCAACAGCTTCTTTCATGGTGCAGACTTAAAACATTGTCAATGTTCATAGATTTCTTTTCTAGTAGAAATGGAAATGTATGTTTTAAAAGGTCATTTCCAGATGATTGAGGCCTATGGGACTGTGGTTTACTCTGTGGATGTGATAGTAGGAGATTGTCTCTCCCTAGTTCTGTGTCTCAGTTTACTGAGTATATTCCTTGGGTTTCTTTTTTTTCAGTTACAGTCAAGTTCTTCTTCAGATGCAGTGGATCAACTGCTAAACAAAACCCGAGAAGGTGAAAAATCAAGAGATGTAGTTAAAGAAAAGACAGAATCAGCCCCAAAAGAATCTATCATAGAAACTGGCAGTAATACCAACTCGAATGGTGGCAGTAGCAAACCTAATAGTCCGAGTATTTCTCCTTCAATAAGTAATAGTTCTGAGCAGAAGCGAGGGCCTGAGGTAACTTCACAAGGTGTACAGACATCTGGGCCTGGAAGTAAACAAGATAAAGAGGATAAAGAGGAAAAGAAAGATACTTCTGAGTGAGTAATTATATCTTTTAGAATAAACTCATCTGTTATTAGCATTTTACCATTTGTAGAAAAAGCTGTTACAAATGTTTAAGATCTTAATGGCCGATGTGTGCGTTCCCCGTTACACAACAGGTGAAGTGGCCGTGCTGAAGGTCAGCCTGTGAGTCAGTGACACAACTACCTATAGAACTCTGCTCCTGTTGACGCTTAATTCATATCTAAATGCTCATTTAAATGTTTTTGTGGCTCATGTGAGCTGTACTATCAACAACAGGAAAACCTTTTTTTGGATAAATATATAATAAGAGCGGCTCTGTGCTTGCCATGTGCTCTTTGAGTTCTCAGAAGTCTGACTCACAGATGGAAACAAGTTGTTTTGTCTCTGTAAATTTTTAATTGTTAAGGAGTTCTGCAGAAATGTTGATAAAAGAATAATGCTGAACCTCATTTTCTGTTCTTTGTGTTTAGGCAAGTTAGAAAATCAACACTTAATCCTAATGCAAAAGAGTTCAACCCTCGATCTTTTGCTCAAGTAAGTTATTTGATCCTGTTTAACATTGCCTTCAAGTAGGTCTTTATAAGCAGACCTCTTACTTGGAGGATAATCGAGCTAATCTTACTTATGCATTGCTTAACTCTTGTTTGTAGCCGAAACCTTCTACTACACCAACCTCCCCTCGTCCGCAAGCTCAGCCTAGCCCCTCCATGGTGGGACATCAGCAGCCAACCCCAGTGTACACTCAACCTGTTTGTTTTGCACCAAATATGATGTACCCGGTTCCAGTGAGTCCAGGCGTGCAGGTAAAATGCAGCTTGTGCTGCCAACTCCTTAAGACTTTTCCGATGACCATCAGCAAGCTGAGGAGACTTAGGAGATCTGAGTTAAAACAGTGCAGTGGGACAGCTTGCATTGCTCTTGTAAATATGGGCACGATTACACTGTTGTTAAGTTTTAGCTTTGTAAATACTGACTTTTCCTAGTGGTCCTTCAATTTTCATGTTCTAATAGTCTCAAACATGTAAATTCCAGCAGCTCTTACTCCCATTTACTGGTAACCTGTGCAGACCTCTCTAGTCCTCCAAGCACAGTCTCATTCTCTAAGTTTTAAGCAGCTGCTAATATGTGTCCCAGTAGTTTCTGGTCATTGTAAGGGTTACTAGGATTTCAAATCCAACTCTGCTACAAAGCTCTCTGAATTTTAGTACGTTACTTGAAGTAGCAGTAGTAGCATTGGATGCTGCAAACCGTATGGTCTTTGTTGTTTGTACGTACGGGCTTGATCGCAGCGATCCAAGAAAATATCCCAGGTTAGGCAGAGTTCACTAAACCGTAGCAGGGTAAAATACATCAGAGCTGAGTGAGGCCCCTACTGCAACACACACTGACTTATTAAGGGAATATCATAGCGTCACCTCTTCCTTCTCTTCCAGCCTCTGTATCCTATTCCCATGACGCCCATGCCAGTGAACCAAGCCAAGACATATAGAGCAGGTAAAGGTGAGAATAATACTGCCCGTTTGGTTCTTAGTCTGCATGCAGCATGAATAAATGGCAAATGTTTGTGTAGTTTCTAATCCGTGTTGGTTGCGATTTGGTATTTTAAATGCTATTTTTAATAAAGGGAAGTAGGTGGAAATATTAATGCATTTCTAGATAAACTAATTCAGCCAAAACATAAGGTTGAGTAATCGGGAGTTGCTTGGTTTGGAATCTGATTTGAGAAAGGGCAAAATGTCTCTGTTACTCGCAATGTTAGGCCAAACTGGTTTGTCTCCTGTATATCATAAATGTTACGGGTTTGTTTAAAGGGAACTTTCTGTCCTGGTTTTCTGTACTGCTTTACAGCAGAGCCTTGAATGATCCTTTAATAGAGAGGGGTTTTTTATAGTCAACAAGCAAAATTGCTATTTCTTCAGAACGAGTATATGTAACGCAGCTCTTCTGGAAAGAACTTACTGCTGATTCCAGTTTGTTCTTTCGCATTCCTTCTGCACCAGTAACCGAACAGCTGGACTAACAATACTGTGGTTTTAACAAGTGCCACCTGTGGCTCTGGAGAGGAGAATGTGCGGCCAGAGCCGCTCTCCTCTGCACAGTGCAGCGAAGGGGCAGAAAAAGGATGGTCTTGTTTTTATAGTCCCAGTTCAGATAATGCCCTGGTTCCACACAGTGTGTGCTTTCTTGCGGGCTGATACAGTGGTTCATGACGATGGGTTCCAGTGCTGCAGCTCCAGTCACTGGGGGAGGAAATTGTTTAAAAGAGCAGTTCTGCTGTTCAGAAATAAACAAGTGGCCTCTATGAGCGTGGGGAAGACAAAAACCTGCAATGTATTTCAGTTTTAAACGACACGAACTTTCCTGTGGCCTGACCCGTGAAATCTTTCAGTTGGCGACACTATTTTAATGAGAAATACAGCACTGTGTGCTCACTCGCTGTGTGAGCCTCTCTCCTGTCCCAAATTCCTTTTTGAAGTTTTACTAGTTTGTGTGTGCAGCATAGCCCTGCAGGAGCTGCACAAGTTAAACGTTCAGCGCCTTTCCACTGTTCCAGTTGCGTCCGGTATTTACTTTTCTCTGTTGTTGATTTGCAGTGTAAATACAGTCATCACTGAGTGAATTTACTGACAGCTTCAACATTTCCCTCCTTTCCTCTCTCTAAGGGGTCTGTCTACATTGCCCACTGCAGTGGAGTTTACAGGTGCTCGAGGTAGCCTAGTTCTTAGTTGCAGCCTCACTGCAGCAAGCTGGAGCTCACCTCGAACTCTCATGCCCTGTTGCTTAGTAGGCTGAATTAGTTTGTTCCGAGTGCCTTGCTGCTCTGGTTCGGTCGGTCGTCTTACCAGGGCAGCTCAGGTAGCCCCACACCGTGGTGCTCTGCTCTCTTAATCTTTCTTCCTTCTAATGATCCCTACTACTTTTCTTCTAGGTTGACTTGTCCCCTTCAGTGTAGCCTGTGACCTCCAAGTCGCTTTCTGCTATCCTGAGGGGTAGCGCAGAGCTTAAGAGACGTGAATACCTCAAATTGCGGCTGCGTGGAGACCTTTATTCTCCTCTCCTCAGCCATAAGCACAAATAATTTTAATAGACTCGGCTTTCCAGTTGATGGAATAGCTGCTGAGTAGTTTCCATAGAAGGGTGAATTAAGCCTTTTGAAGGGGACAGGATCAAATTTGGTTAATGTAGGTGTCCTGGTATAACCTTTCTCTTCGGTTACTGAATCTGGTCCATCTTTATCTCCCTCTCCACCTTTCTTCCTTCTTCACAAAAATAGCAGGCTTGGGTTTGTGGCCATGTACATGGCTCAAAGGCAGTGGTGAAAATCAAATGTTTCTTGGAGGAACTCCTTTTCACGCTGTTTCTTTCTGGTAGACCTCTAATATGTGGTTAAAGGTGAGGGGTGAGGCTGTTCCGCTTGATCACAGTGACATTTTCATGTAAAACCTTTCAGGAAGATGCTTTTTTCTTCGCTCTCCATTTCTAACATGACCCACTCTTTGCTTTGTAGTACCAAATATGCCACAGCAACGGCAAGACCAACATCACCAGAGCACCATGATGCATCCTGCCTCAGCAGCAGGCCCTCCAATTGTAGCTACGCCACCGGCTTATTCCACACAATATGTTGCGTATAGTCCCCAACAGTTTCCTAATCAGCCTCTTGTGCAGCATGTGCCACACTACCAATCTCAGGTAAGAGTCCTTTCAGCGTCCGTGATAAGTCACGACAAATTAATTAAGCAGCTCAGTCCTAAATACTCGGTTGTCTCCAGTCATGAGGAGTCGCTCTGCACAGTGTCTGTGTTCTGGAGCATACTGGGTGGTGGTGTAACATGCTTCGTAGCCTGTAACGAATTTTAAGGTCAGTTTAGAAGTTGGCATTTATTATTGATACTACCTTTTTAGCTCTTAGAAGAATTCCTTTCAGGTCACGGCCAGGACATCTCCTAGTTATGTGTTCTAAAAATAAACTCCTCGGCGTACTCCTCTTACTTCAAAGGCTTTTAAATATACATATGTAATTGGATAAATATATAATTACATACTTAAACTCGCTACATTGTGAGAGTGGCAAAAATGAAGTATGCCAGTGGGTTTTGTCAGCTTCCAGCCCCGTGCAGAGAATGTCCTTACATTTTCAGAAGCAACTGGGATAACTGATAGCACGAAATCTTTAGTTTGCTCTGCGTTTTAGTAAGGCCAGGCTATTGCTGTTTCTAAACGCGTGATGATTGTTTAGCTGACACTAGTTTCTTTGTGATAGTCCTCCAATTAACTCTCTGTTTTCTTATTTCTGTTGACTGCAGCATCCTCATGTTTATAGCCCTGTAATACAGGGCAACGCTAGAATGATGGCACCACCAACACACGCACAGCCGGGTTTAGTATCTTCTTCTGCAACACAGTATGGTGCGCATGAACAGACGCATGCTATGTATGGTAGGAAACGTTTTGTGTTATATGTAACTTTTTAAGTTCTTACGTTGTGCAGGGATGTATTTAAGTCTCAAGCCTCAAACGTGGGTATCATTCAGATTACACCAGTAGATGTGGTTTATATTTCGTATCATGATGAGCAGAGAGCATTGAAAACTGAGCCACCTGGTTAAAATGACAACTCGAGTGTGCTGATTTCGGTAGGATGCCAGTGACCAAGATGAAATTTCAACCTGGGAGCTGCTAAAGAATATCTGCTGAAAGAAGTTTGTTCAAGTTCTCTTGATGCTCTTGACACAACATCCCTTGATTGTTTCTTGATGATAATTAGAACTTGTTTTATCGCAAGGCTATGGCCTCAGTTTCAAAACCTGACTTTAGTTCTGACAACTAGTGAAATGCTGTCTTTATGATTCTACTAGCATTATTAACAGTATGAACACTGCTGTTTAAGCAAAATAAAACATGTTGCTTACCTTTCTTCTTTGGTAAGTCAAGAACAAGTATATGAAACAGCTCATGTATCGCTCTGACTTTGACGATTAGTCTCCAGCATTACCAGATGGGCGTATTTCACGTACAGCCAAGTGCTGAAAATGTGGTTTACCTTGTTACAAAGTAAAATGTCAAAAGAATTTCTAAAGCGTTATAAATGTATGATAAATCAATGCCCAATTCAGAGGGAAAAAACCCAAAACAACTCGCTGCAAAACATGCTTTTTGAAGAGGTAGAATCAAGGTTGCTAGAAGGCTTGGAAATTGTCATAAAATGTCAAAACAGCAGATGGTCTCTTGAAAACGTGGCATTTCAATACTTGTTATAGCATCTGAGGAAGACTTTTATTGGGTCACGTATATTATTGACTTAGATTCTAATAAAAGATTTTCTGTACCTTTAGACATCTTTGTATGTTTTCCGGTGCTTAGTTTTACACTGCTGCTTCATGGAAGTCCGTGATGTGTCACGAAAGCTTAACGAGGCTCAGAATCTGAGGTTTAGTGTGAAATTAACTCTGATTTTTAAAAAGCCTGTGTCTTACCCATCTGAAAACATCCTGTCAGATCTCTGCAGCGGTACGGTAACGTAGCTAAGAAACAAAAATAATCCAGAGAAACCTTTTTTGACATTTGGAGGAAGAACATTTCAGCTTGTTTGTGCTGATGCTAAAGTGGAAGTTACTTGTAGAGGTTAAGTCTTGCTCTCACAGGTCCTTGCTAATTGTATTACTTTGATCTTTTCGACTCTTGTGCTCGAGGTGTCCATGTAAACAGATCTTCTGTTTGCTTTTTCGTTAGATTAAATAGAATTCCTATAACGTGAATGATCAAAGGCTTTCAGACCTTTATTGGTGAAAACTCTCCTCTCAAATCCTAATTAAAATAAAACCAAACATGAGATAATCTGAGATTTGATTCAGAATGGTTGCATGTGACTTCCTAGCAATTTCCCGTTGTGCACCATCCTTATCTTCTGTAACCAGTGGGTTCTACAGCCCCTTCCCTTGGTTGGCTTTGATCAGATGTCTGTACAGTTTTTTTCACTGATATTCTAACTTACGACTGTTAGATCTCATTTTGTGTTGGTTTTGCAGCTTGCCCGTTGTAGGTGTGTGACTACCTACGAGTGCAAACAACTAAGTTGGGTCGAACTTGAGAGTTCTTTGGTATTTTCTGCCATGTAATTAAATATTACCTTTCCAAGAGCACCTTATTTAACAGAAATCACGTCCTCCTGTGTTCTTTCAAGTAGCTGCTTGGTGACTCTTCAAAATATTCTTCCACCTTCCCAGTAGATGATCAAGTGCTTGAAATTTCTTGTTATTGAAACTGCTCAACCCAGCTGGATCATGAACTCATATGAGACGCTTTTTTTTTTTTTTGAGTTATATTCTTGCTCTGTGCAGACATGTTTATTGCCTAGTGAACACGAATTGACTCAAATGTGCCCTTAACCTACAAAGTTTGTGGTTAGCTGCACATGGAACGATTTCGCCTGTAGTGCAGCACGGGCTCAGCTCAGCTTTTTGCAAGTCTTCTATGTGCTGAGTGCTTGAAGACATTGGCTAGATGGATTGTGGCTCCTCGAAGCGTGTCCAGCTGTTACATGTTCACTTCAGCTTCCATTTATCCGTACCTGAACGCTTGGGGAAAATGTAGCGATGCCTGAGGTGATAAATATAAGCTGGTTACAGAGTGTATGGCTAAGAACAATGTGCTGGAATCGTTCACATCTGAGTGACTATAAGAAAGTATCCATAACTTACGTTCTATATTTTGGGAATCTAAAGTTTTCCCACAGTATCTTTGAACTAAATATACTAATGCACTTGGATTCTGGTCCGCTTTTAAAACTAGTGTGAAGGTTCAGAGTAAAAACTTTGCTGAGAAACACCAACAACCACTGCTCGTAATTTCTGGAGCACTTGCTCAAACAAGTTGTCAGATTTCCTTTTGGCTCTTTAAAATTGCTATCTGATTATTATTTTTTTTTAATCCATTATTTATTTTAAAAGTAATTCCCCCCCTCCACGTTGTTATCAGGATTCAGTGGGCTATACTGCCCTTTTGCCCTTCAAGGTACTAGTGCTTTCTTTGAGATAATTCTTGCAAAATTCACTCCCATTTTTTTCCTGCGTATGTGGTAGAGCGAAGATGTCTGCGAGGACAACCATGCTGAGACGTGGGGGTTGGGGGGCACTGCTTATGAAATACTCTTAAGGTGTGAAATGTTTTCTGATGAGACCTGAGACTCCATCTTCTCTAATGGTTTGGGATGAGTTGAAAGTCTGTGGCGAGTAGTAACTGCCTGGCAGCGAAGAGAAATGCCTGTCGAGCCCTAAGCGAACTGCCCTCCCTTCCAAAAGCTGGGGGTTTGTTTTCCCTCCTGTCTGGTGAAGCAGTAGCCAAATCCAGAATACGTACGGTGACCTACACGTGTTGATAAGCACTCTTCCAGTTTAAAGAAAAGTATTCTTGTCTAATGCTGTTTAATGGGATATTTCTGCGCTTCTGGGATTTCCTTGCCAGTCCTTACGGTGTCCTGCTTCTGGTTCACAACCCGCTGTTGCCAAGAGCTCAAGAGCAGCAGAGCAGCTGAGCTGCGTGGTCACCAGTAGACCCATCTAACCATATGACGGAGCAGTCTTTAAATCACTGGGCTTCCCCCTCCCCTCAAAACACAATTGGGAAGGACAATGTTCAAGCAACTTAACTTTCTTCCCGTCTACCAGCCAGACGATAAAACCATCTTATTACGCACTTCAGCTCGTAACTTCTGGAGCCGTGACTACTTAGATGTCCTTGTCAAGGGAAAGCTTGACCCACAGGCACTGCTGAACCAGGGCAGCACACACACCTTTAACTGCCGCACGCACGTACCTGAACGCGGAGCTGTTGTTCTTACTCTGCTAAACCTCCCGCTGGTTCTCAGAACGTTCTGTGTGGCTCGCAGGTGTTGGCTCCGTGTGATCTCCCCCGATACCGATGGCCTGGGGCTCGTGGAGTTTGCTGGCCCTGGGCTGCAGCTTGATTGCTTGGGCTGTGTCGCACAAAGACCCAAACTTATCTGGTGCTCTTGGTAGCAAATTTGGCGAAGTTGAGGGTGGGTGTATTGATTGCTGTGACGCTGACCTTGTGTTAGTTCCCCATGTAGCTGTGTTTTCAGGTAACTGGAGTCCTCTGGAAAACTTGTGTGTTTCAAACCAAACTTGTGTAAAACCAGACCTTGGTTTTATACAGATGCGTTTCCTGTTTTTCTGTGCTCTCATTCCTGTCCCCGTTCTCCCTTCCCCTTTCCCCTTCTGCATATGTTTTACTGGTCTGGTGTTGTCTCTAACTTTATCTGGTTTCTGTCTCTCAGCAGTAGAGTAAATTCTATCCCCCCTGATAGTACAATGGTGGATATAATATAAACTTCAGAGGATTCTCCAGGGACTAAGAGTGAACCAGTCACCAAAGGTGTCTTGGAACTGTTCAGAATGACAGTGATATAGCTGAAAAAGCAAGGGGCCAATTTCTGGTTTAGCCTAATTACATTTTAACCTTCTTCTTACAGTGGACTGTGATAGACCGTTAATTGACATAAAGTTTATTTTGGTGTTAATTAAGAACTTGAAGACCTCAGTGTCACAGTTAAGAAGGAGGGCTTACTTGAGACTTGTGTTGTTTCATCTCCACTCATTTGTAAAACTAAATATCCAGCTCTAATACCACCTAAGTAAATAAAATTATCTGCATGGTTCTACAAAATCTTTAAAAAGAAAATTAAAATAAATTTTTTAAAAGATGACACTGACCTTTCCAGAAGACGGGAAGTATGCACGTGGCAAGAGGCTAATTTACCTTTCTATTTCCCAAATTCAGCATGTCCCAAAATACCATACAGCAAGGAGACAGGCCCTTCTTTCTACTTTGCCAGTGAGTTGGGTTTTTTGTACTAATTTTGATTGTACAGAAAAGCACTTTCTAAAGAACAGATGTTAAAGGAATGGGACGTGTTGAGGGAACAAGTTTCCTTGCACCAAACCAGTATGTAGAAAACGCAGGAAAGTTCTTTTCAGTGGCCAGGGGGGATGAAGCTGTTGAACAGATTTCTAGGACCACAGGAAGCTGATTTGTTGTATTTTTAACGTGTATTTTGCATGTTGAGTAATCTCTTAACTTTACTACCCAGTCTTTTCATCTGCAACCAGAAGCGAGCGCTGCATGTGGATAGCCTCTGCTTAAACCCTGGCTGAGCCGCCTTGCTCCCTTTCTGCCATGGCCCAAGCGGGATTTTTAAAACTTGGCGAGTTATTCGGCTTCCTAAAAGCAGAAGTATTTCATGCCTCATCTCTTTAAAAACCTGTGGCTGAAGCTCTGAGCCCCCGGGAGGAAATAAGGAGATTTCTGTAGAGCTACACTGAAAGAGTGCTGCGAACAATGTCCTTTCGAGAGTGACTAGCTGAGGGCTTCTCGCCCGTGCGTAGCATTGGGCGCTTCCTCCTTGGCAGGTGAACGTTACCAGTTACGTTACGTGGCTCTGGTGCTCCTGGGTGATATTGCTGGTGTGACCCTGCCTCAGTGTAAGCAGTGGGAGAGGGGACGATGTTCTTTCTCCACGCTCGCAGTACACAACAGCTAATCCTCGCTTCAATTGCGTGCTGGGAAAGGCAGATAAGCAGATAAATACCTCCCTGAGTGTTGGTGTTTCATCATAGCGCTGTGAGGGAGCTGGGTTTTGCAGCTGGCTGAACCAAAGCTGTCACCCAAGACCTGGGAAAAGGAGGACTTGCAGTTTCAGGGTGTTTCCATACTTGCTGCTGTCCTGCAGTGAGATTTGTTTCTGTGTCTGTCTGCAAGGCCACGCAGCCTACGCCAGGCTCTTCTGGGGCTGGTTTGAGTTTGCTCATGTGAGAGGGATGTGAGAAATCCCAGTTGTTCTCCAGGCCCCTCTTCTGGAACGGGCTTCCTGTGTTTCTGGTACAGAACTGGTTCTAGCGGTGTAGGATGCTGACCTGCCCTGTTTTCATGCGTCTTGGTTTGGTGCACTGAAATAACTTCTTAATAAGCTCGTTCCTTTCGTGGATACTCTTTTAGGTGAAGTCCACTCTGCCTGTGTAAAATGACTTCTTTAAATGTTTGTATTATGAAAGAAACATTTGCTATTTCTTTGCTTCCTACCATTCAGGTCTTTTAAATGTAGTTATCCTCACCATCTTACTGGGTCTGGCAATACTTTTGAAGTTTGTTCACTGGTCAGTTCTTGAAAGTAGGCTCTTCAGTGCATCTTCGGATGATGACCAGCGATAACCACCATTGAAATTCCTACCAGGGAAAATACGAAATTACATGATACGCTTTTGTGCACATCCCCTTGTAGCTGGGAGTTCTGCTTGGGTTCTGCTGCTCTCACCTCTTTTGATTTCAGCTCCTTCAGTGGGTTTGATGGCTGACGACCGCTCGTTTGCCTCGCAGGAAAATGGGTTGCGCTTTTTGTAGAGTTGAATTCAGTAATTCAAATCCATCTGATGTTTTTGCTCACTTCATTCCTGAATCACTTCCCTTCACTGTGTGTCCGTGCGAGGTTAGTGCAGTTAAATATTTCATGTTAGGAACCGACTCGAGCAAAAAGATGCTGAAGTGAAGCAGGTTAGCGCAGGGAGAATTTCTGGGGGAGGGAACTCAAGGCACAAAGGCAGAGAAAAACAGCGTATTTGTGCTGGGACGAGCTGAGGTTACTTGCAGCAAGGAGATAGGCAGGGTTGTTTTGTTCTTTCCTAGAGCTTTCTCAGCGCTTTCTTGGATACTAGACGGTCGTTTGGAAAATCTCCAGAGTACTGACAATTGGGGGAAAATGGGAAAATCGGATAAGTGGTGATTTCTTTCTTTTTTTTTTGTTTTGTTTTTTTTCACCTCCTGTCTTATCTCGTTTGCTGTTTGGTATGTCTAGTGAGCAAAAAATCCTTGGAAAAAAGTCACAGTGAAAGTGCTTTAGTTCCAGCTAAGCAGGTGAATTTCTCATGGCTGTTTTGCAAGGCTTCTCTCGCAGGCTTGCTAGTCTCCTACATCTCATTGGCTTGTCACGAACTATTAATTGCACTGGCTAAACACAGAAAAACCTTTCACGTTGCTAGAGTTGAAGTTTGAACTCTGATTTCGAGCTAACAAAGATCTGTGCACGTATTTCAGGCTTGCTGCCGCTCGTCCTGAGCTGTTCTTATTTGTATGCAGTATCTGTACAGGATTTAGAGGAGTGTCCAAAAGAACCTTTTCTGAAAGGCACTTTTAATGTTACTATTAAAACATAATTTGCAGCAGCATCTGAACGAGTTTTATCCCAACTCGTAGAGCTTATTAGAGTCATTTGTTAAAGACAAAACGGGGGAGAGATTTTTTTTGGTACTTTAAATGCAGAGCTGTGGAGAAAAGATATTAGGAGGTTATGGAAGAGCTGCTACTATAACAAAAACTTGATCCTCTCCCTCTGCTTCTGTGTCTGTTCTTTAGGGTGTTATTCCTCGGTTTAACTGGTTTCTTAAGAGAGAAATTCATTCTTCCTTGTGAAGTTTTATTGTATAATGAATCTCCTTCAGAATAACTCAGTTGATTATTCTCTTGGCTGTAAAGAAGCGAAAGATGAATTGCACAAACAGTTTAAGGGAGTACCACATTATTTCGGGGGCTTTTCACAAGTAATGCGGCAGGATGTGGGAAGCCTTGAATATCTCACAACTTGGAATTCATTTTCATACACATTTTAAAACCTCTTGAATGGAGTTGAAGTTAATTTGTAGTCAGGCGTGCCGGCTCTGTGGCTGAGGCAGTGGGCTGGGAGCTGAGGAAGATTTCTGGGAGCGTGCCCTTTGGCAAGCAAGGCAATCCCGCTATGCATTTATTTCTATTACTTTGACAAGAGATAATAACTTCTGGCCTTCATAATAATGAGGTTGAGAAACTTTCCTACTGTAGGAAGCTGTAAACTTCATACTGTAAAAACGATCAGCGTTTCCACTGATCATTTTCACCTAGTCATTGTAAGGAGTGATGTTGAAAAATCAAAATGGAAGCTGCTGCAAAATAAATTTTAATAGTGATACAGAAGAAAACCCAACAAACTTCTCTTGCATTTGAAAGGGTAACAAAGTGCTGTGGTGAAAGGTACTGATTGTTTTGCCAGTGCACACAGAAAGCATTGAGGTGTGTTCAAAACCTCTCTCAATCAGAAATGCTCGCAGGGTGTGAGTGTGCTTGTACGCTTAAGGATGTTAGGATCAACTGAGACAGCAAGAGTTCAGGGTTACAAATGTATGTGAAGTTCATTTGCAATAATAGCCCCAAACTGCAGCGCACATCACTCTTGGAACATTTGCTTAGCAACGGTTTAACAGAGCTTTCAAGGCAGCAGGGCGGGGTGAAGTTAAATATGGTATTTTTCTAGAGGAGAGACCTTCCCAGTGGCCTGTACAACAGAGAAGAATCTCAATTAGGCAAAGAGATCCTGTCTATATGTATTGTAGTGAGTTGGAATATGTTTGAATTCGTATTTGTAAGCTTGCTAGGAAGCCAGACTGGAGGAAAACAAGTATTTGCACGGGGTGATAGCGTGGCAGGGCTGGTTAGTAGAGCACAGAAGGGTTGCTGTCTTCTTGAGACTTGCTTCTGCTGAATAGTATTGTGCTCTCAGGCGCAGCTATGGGTTTGCCTGTTTCTCCACCCATCTTGCCTGTCATCCTTTGTATACACTCGGGCAGTTCTGTGTGTCCGCAGATGTAGAGCCCAGTACAGTGAAGCTCTCCAGAAGCTGCAGCAAACGGCTACTTGGAGAAGTGAGGGAACAGTTACACACCTCGCCAGCCCTGAATCCATGGGACAGGGGGTAGCAGCGTAACGGTTGTCCCTGAGGTCTCTCCCTGTGCCCTGCTTTCCAGGTTTGTTCACTAGGGCAAGAAACCACCCCCAGGAAACCCCTTTCTTCTGAAGGTGTGCTGCTGACGGGCACTGCGCCGCCCATCGAGGTCACTGTCGCCTGGTAGATAGTAAGCAGTCCTTAACTTCAGAGAGACAAAGAGATACCAAAACAAATCAGGAGCGGTTGCTGGGGAGACTCAGGAGCAGGTTGATAGTTTGCTCTTTAACTGTTTTGTCTTTTAGCGCTATTGTCA
>WEIS01009644.1:0-25050 GCA_013389965.1 Todus mexicanus | reverse complement strand
TCCCAGTGGGGGTGTGTACAAGTTTCCTTCTTCTAGGCACATGGATGCAATGGTTTTGTGGGAGGTTTGTTTGGTGTTCTGGGTTTTTTTTTCAATGTTTTCTGGCATTCTCTTTGGGAAGAAAGGACAGGTTAAGTGTAATACAGCAGGAGACAACAGCAACTCAGGTTTGCAAAAGGGAATGAGGATTATTTTATAAATGGACAGAAAACTGTAATTCCTTTTATTTCTTTTATTAGGGTTTTTTTTTGTTCTGTGGGTTTTTTCTCTCTTGAGATAGGACAAAAATAACCATGCTCTGTTTATCCCTTTAGCTGAATGGGGAAACATTCATACGGTATTAATGCAGCTTTTGTTTATGGTGGAAAACTGTGATGACACTCATCTGCCTTCTGCTTAGCTTTTTTTCCATGACATTCATGAAGCTATTTCAAACGACTTGAAGCCAGTTCGAGTGAAATACCAAACAAGTGGCATCTGATATTGTCAACACAGCTGGATACATACTACGTTGCTTAGGATTCACGATGCTCAGCATGCAGTTAGGCTTCAGTTTTACTCTCCCTGAACTCTAAGAGAGGAAAGGGAGGATTTCCTCTCCTTTTTTTTTTATCATAGAGCTTGAATCTTACTTGTTTTTATGTCTCTGTGCTGTCTGAATTTATACAGGGGAAGTTATAAGTCTAACCGTGTTTAAATCATCTAACGTTCCCATTGATGTTTCCCTGGCACGCGAGAGAGGACACCTTCCCCTGGTTCAGTTTCCTCTCTCACAAATGATTTGGTTTAGTGCTAATTTTAATTCTTCCCTGATTTATTTCTGAATGTTGTGTCCTTGCTCTTTTGTCCTGTTTATATTTGCTAGACATGGAGTCTTCTTACTTTACGAGTCTTTGTAACTAAGTGGACATCAGTCTTGAGATTTATCTGCCTATTATTCTTTGTTTGTTGGAGACAGACTGACAAATCAGATATTAAGCTCATTATTTTCCATGTTGTTCTTAAATTCCACGTTTTCCAAAGCAAACAATTCAGCAACTTTCTTGAAATGATAATCAAGCACAACCTAATATCAAATTTACATGGGCAACATGGCTTTCTTTTAACAGAAGGACAACTTTAGGGTGCTTTTTGGATGGGGGAAGAGAAGTCTCTGCACTGTGCATTACCTCTTCATGAAATCATCTCTCCAAACACTGATCTAGAGATTGTTTGCTCAAATGGATCCTGTTGTCCTTATCTTTTTACCCTTCACCATCTCCAGAGCATGCCAGGGCTGCTCAGACAGCTCTCTGTGGTGCTCCTCACTGGCTTAAAGGGAAAACTCTCCTATTTTGTGCAGCTGCTTCTAATTTTGTAGCCAAAGTCCCCAGTCAGCCCTGCGCCTTGGTCTGTTTGTGACCCCCCACTCTCTCCCCACAGTACACCCTCTGGAACTTCCTCCCGAAGAACCTTTTCGAGCAGTTTAGAAGAATTGCCAACTTCTACTTCCTCATCATCTTCCTCGTGCAGGTAAGAGCTTTGAATGCCAAGGGTGGGTTTTATTTATAGTAAACACAGCTCGAACAAAAATTAAGCTTCAAAACTGACTCTGGTGCTTATAAGTGGTTTGATTTTGGTTTTTTGGGGGGTTTGTTTGTTTGTTTTATTATTATTATTTTTTCAATTGGAAGCTGCGTGATAATTCTGGCAGACCGTCCAAGGTAGAATAACAATTAAAATATCGGGGCCTGTCTGAGATGGTGCTTAAATTGTTGAAACGATTAAAGAAACATCTTAACTCTAACTGTTAAAATCAGTCAACTGGTGAAAAGACATCTGATGCTATGGAATTAAGATCTAGTTTTTTGTCACCCTTATTACTTCTGCTTATTATTCTGGGCTTGTTTGAGGCAGACTGAAAGATCAGATATTAGACTCATTATGTTCCCTGTTGTTCTTGAAGACTATGTGCTTTCCCAAGTTATATGGTGTTTGTATATCTCAGTTACAGTGAATTTCAGTGCAGGCAGGAGATATAGACTGTACTTGGTAATATTCCCAATATTCATCGCATGGGCTTTGGGAATATGGAGCTTCAGGAGGCTGCTCTGCACAGGCAAAATAGCAAATTTTGTACACGGGCAACCTTTTTCTGCTCTGCTTTGTGGCTTTGGTTACGGGGCAAATCCTGAGCAGACCTGAATACTCATTTTGTGTTCTGTCAACCAAGAAAAGCAGGCTGTCAAAACACACTGGGGAGAATCACCGCAGTGCATTTCCTCACCTTTTAAATCCTCAGGCCTGAGGCTGAGCAGCCAGCTGCTCTAGGGCTGAAAGTAGGCATCGAAACTCTGCTCCAGCAAATGAAACAGCATCATGTGGCTACTGCAAACAGCCTGCTGTTAGATGGCTTTGGAGGTGCAGGTCTTGGGGATCGCTCTTCTAGGCTGCGTGTTTTAAAGATGAGTATGTAACATGTTTTATCCTTACTGTAAAGGGTTATGGCTTATAGGCACTTTGGTGGCTGCCACTGAAGTGGGGGATCCCAGGGTGCCAGCTGAGGATGGCTCCTCTGGCAGTGCTACATGAGAGGCCAATTTACCCCTCATCAGCTGGCTCGTCTCCATCTCTTGATTTCGCTGGCGCCGCTCCATTTTTGTCAGAGTGAATTTGTAATTTGCCTTGAGCTGAAGCGCTGCCCTGGAGTCGGGATGTTCTTTTTGTGGAGTTGGCCACTTAGTGACGCGGTTTTACTTTTTATCTCTTGACCCTCTGGCCATGAAGAACGTGGGATATTCTTGATGGTACTTACAAAACTGGTTGCAGTTTAGCTTCTCGCCTATTTTAGGCATGGGTGTATGCAGGTGAGAGAAGAACCTGTCTCTTCCTTCTTGGTTTTATTCTGTGAGCATCTCTAAAATAAGGAAGCAACCCTCATGCTTTATTAGAGAGCAAACAAACCCAAGTGAACAAAACTCGACCTGACAGCGCTAATAGAGTCGCTGCCCTATAGAGTAACCAACTGCCCCTGGCTGCTCGTTGTCCTGCAGACGTCACTTGCCTTAAAAAAGCACTCGGGGACACTCCATTCATTTAAAATACCAGGGGTTATACCTTGATAAATGGCATTTATGGCTTAAATGTTGGTGCTTATCTTTAAATTACTTCAAATTAATGGAATTTCCTTACGGGCCCTGTGAGTAGTGAAGTATCTCACGGTGTTTGGGGAATTGTCTGGTGCATCTGCTCTCCCTGCTGCTGAAACCCTCTATCAAAATATCTGTTACTCTGTGACTCCAGATTCAGCACTTGGTTTAGAGAGAGGAAGTACCCGCGTTAAACATAACCCACCTCTTAGGGCACTAGCAGGGATACGAGTAGTCGTGTCTTTGATTCAGCTACTGCAGCACTCGGAGGAAACTGTGAGTAAACTCCTGCTGGAGACGGCTGGCCTGGAGTAAGCGTAGTCCAAGTGTCTTTGTAGACAGACCAAGCTGACAGCAAGAAGCTAATTTACAGGGTAGGAAGAATGAAAAATGTCCCTATTGATTGATGGAGATGACTCCTGGACTGTGGCCTTCGGTCTCCTAAACAGGGAGTTAGGAAGAAACTATTAAGTAACAGGAGGATTTTGTCACTTTTAAGTGGGTCCAAATTAAGCTGTTGGAAGTCCTAAAATAGCTCAAAAATAGCTTCAAAGGAGTGTGCCTTTGATGTTCTGGCTCACCGCTCGTGTGTTCCTCAGCTTTCCACCAACCGTGAAGGAGAAGAGCAGAATCCAGGCACAGGATGCGCAGGGAGTGCAATCAGCAGATACATAAACGAGTTATTCCAGTGACTTCATCTGATATTTGTCTTCATGCATCTATAACACAGCTGTTATGTAGGCAGAAATAGTTGTGTTTTTTTAAACAAATACAAGCAGCTGCATCTTGTCCAGTGCAGAAAACTCTCCTGCTGGGCAGCAGGACATCCTCTCCCTTGCCCTTCTCAGCTAAAAGCCAAAGTTGCTCTTGTATTTCCAAGGGCTGCCCAATTTTTGCAAGAGAACTTTTAGATAACTGGCCTAAACTTCAGTGATGCCACTCCAGTGAGTGGCTGCCACACGTGCTGGGTGCAATGTGTCCATGTGACACTTGGCACCATCCTTGCTCAAGGTTGTTCCTCCAAAGCCAGGATTCTACCAGACTTTCTGTCTGTAAGCATTTCACACCCATCTGAATGAGCCAGAGCTTTGTGTTCTTGGAAATACTTGTGTTTATCTTGGTTTATCCTTGCGCTACTTAATTCCTGCACCACTTACCTGCCTGCTTCTTGTGGTGTGTCTCTTCCTCGTCGGTATCTGCTGGCTCTTTCCTCTTTAGGCCTGATATTGCAGGGTAACATTGCAGTGTGAGGCATTTTCCAGAGTCAAAAATTTCCATGTAGCTTCCTCGCAAGCGATAAGAGCGGCCCTGTCCTTAACACAGCATTTTATGGGCAGCCTAAAACAATAAATATACAGATGCTGCTGTTTGTGAGCGTGCCAGGGAAGCGCAAACAAGCGGAGGGAGACAAAGTCCCTTTGTGGGGACACAAAGCCTTTCTGCTGAGCTTCCCCATCCCTTTCATCACTGCCCTCTCCGTCTGCCTCTCGTGCTCCTGTCCTCTCTGGGGGCAGCAGGAAAAATGGCCAGTTTTGTGCTCCCTGGTTTGGAAGGTGGGGTGAGGACGCAACTTTTCGCCCTCTTGTGTTATTCCCTCACCGTTAAGAACCTGTTCTGCTGCTGTTACCCTTTGGGCCAAGTCATGATGCAGTCAGAAGAAACGATGGTTTTCCACAACCTGAAGGTTTAATTAACAATAAAGGGGCTTGGTCTTTGCTGACTGGAGTGTTGTACTGAGCTGGGGAAGGATCTCACTATCCACCCCGAGGCCCTCATGCAGTTGCTGTGCTCAAACCGTTCTCTGAGCTCCTAGCTTCAGAGCTGCAAGGCAAAATGCGGATTTCTGTTTTACTTAAATATTCACATTCCATTCTACCATCTATTTCCTTGGCAGTTTGGGCTGATGTGTGTTATTTTTGATCATTGATTGTCAGTGGTTCAGGATGGCTGACGGCGTCCTCTGTCTCATAACCAGCCATGATTTAGGGTTCCTGTGTGCCCCATCCTCACTGCCAAAGAGGAGGAACAACCCTCCTGGGGCTCAGTGAGAAATGAGGGTGTTTTGCGCGTCGTGCATTGCTGCTGCCTCTGCCCCATCCTCCTCCCATGCCTCGGTCCTCCAGTGCATCCCATGGTGGGAGCAAGCTTGTTGCCATCAGCGCTTGGAGTGATTCCATTTTTGTTGCCCATCCCCAGCAGTTCATTCGTGCAGGTTTTTGTTTCCCACTAGAGAAAGGTCACATTTAGGTTTTAAGCCACTTCAGAATGGGGTTTTTTCACACCCAAGGTTGTCTCAAGGTCTTTAGGAGGAGAGATTATAGCCTCCTTAGGATGCCGGTGCTGGTCCTTCTCATGTGTCCCTTCCTTCCCTCTCTCCTCTGGGCTGTGACTTACCCTCAATGTACTGAGCACCCCTTTTGCCCCATTAACAGTGTTTTTGTTTATTCTGCTGCCTGAAAATCAGTTGTCAGCAGTATTTTTTTTTTTCCTGTGCAGGTGATAGTGGACACCCCGACCAGCCCAGTGACCAGCGGCCTCCCACTCTTCTTTGTCATCACGGTCACAGCTATCAAACAGGTAAAAACATCACTTCGGGGAGAGGAAGATGCTCTCTGAGACGTGTAATGGAGAAGGCGGTGAGCATGCTTTTAAATATAGCCAGAAGTCACCAGAATAAGCTGGCAGGTTTGGGGAACCCTTCTCAGAAGATGAGATGGGTATACCGGTGCTTTTCAAGAGAGGCTGCATGTCGAGGGTGGTTGTTGGTCTCTCTTGTTTTGGCAACGTGAAGCATCTCTGTGTTCTGTCGTAAGCAAGCCATGAGGGTCAGTAAAGGTTAGCACTCTAGTCCCGGCTTTCCTTGAATTTTTCTTCTCTTTTTAGAAATGTGCTCTGAGGCTTTGCAGGATGCAGAGACGTGCTTCAAATATAGCCCGCGTTCTGCTCGCCTGTTGGTAAATGGAAAGGACAAGGTTTTTTCCAGCCGCTCAGCTAGTCCTCAAAATACGTGGTCCTCATCCTCCCTTTTCCTCCCATCGTATGCACATGTGCTGTTTAAAATTTCCTTTACAGAAGGATTGAATAATAAAACAAGTTTCTTCTACAGGGGCCAGAAAGGGAGAGCTAGAGTAAAATCCATCTGCTTCAAATCTGGGTGTTTTATTTTCTTCAGTAAAGACTGAAGAGGAAGAGCCTCATCCTGTGTTACCACAGGGAAGAGTTGCAGGGTGCTCAGTGTATTATGCACATTATGGGCCTGTTCTTGCCAACGCTGAGAATAATAGGAACATGTTACAGTAGTTTAGCTGCTCGTTGCATGCGCTGCCTGTAGATTATTTTTGTGTTATTTTAATCTGTTCTGAATCTGTCAAATATGCATATGAAGTTTTTAAAATAAATTGTTTCAGTTTGAGCTACTGTGGTTGATGTTTTGTCAGGCATGAAGGAGGTCTGAGGACTACTTAATTTATTCATTTTTTTGAATCTGTTCCTCTCTCTCCATCCCCGCTCATCCTCTTTCACTAGTTTACTTGCTTTGTTACGAGTTTGAGTTGCCTGTATTTGTGTGCTGTAGGGGTACGAGGACTGGCTGAGGCACAGAGCTGACAACGAAGTGAACAAGAGCAATGTCTTCATTGTCGAAAATGCAAAGCAAGTGCAGAAAGAGAGTGAGAAGATCAAGGTAACTGTTAACAGGGAACTCACGAGTGGTTATCGCTGCTCGATGGGAACATGAGGGCGTGTGGCAAGGAGGCGAGGGCAAGGCAGGTGGGACGTGCTGCGGTTAGAGTTGAGATGCTCCAAGAGCCGTTCCTGGTTAAGGAGCGAAGCTGCCTTTGTTTGATAGCTTTTGAAAAGCTGTCTCACAAAAGCTGTACCGGGGCTGACAAGTGACAGATCTGTCAGCGTTTTGCACTTCTCCAGGACAGGCAGTCCTCTTCTATTTCCAACTCTCCCAAGGACACCGGGCAAGTACACTTAGCTTTGACGTTAATTTATCACACCGCACTTCAGACAAGTACAGTCTCTTGCTCTGCTGAGATTTAGCAGAGGAATAAAAACGAACTGTGCCACGTGAGGTCTCTGAGTTGGTGCTGGGTTGGATCGACCGGTCAGGCTGCAGAGTGATGCTCAGGGACCCTTACACCTCTTGAACCCTGATTTCCCTTTTAGCCAAGGTCATTTCTTCTGGGCTTTGAGAGAAGCTAAATCTGTAACAATCTAATAACACCAAAGAGGATTTTTCACGTAAATGTTTCCTTTCTTCCAGGTTGGAGACATAGTAGAGGTGAAAGCAGATGAGACCTTCCCCTGTGACTTGATATTTTTGGCCTCGAGCAGCATTGATGGGACCTGCTACGTCACTACAGCCAGTCTCGATGGCGAGTCCAATTTCAAGGTGACGGGGATGAACTGGGCAGTGTTCAGGAGCTGGTGCTCAGGGATACCTGGGTGCCTGGAGCTGCTGCTGAAGCCACTGCTTGCTCAGGGTGGGAGGTGTGCCTGACTGGAGGGTGCTCCCGCAGAGCCCGTCCCCGTGGCTGCGTGGCTGTATGTAACAGCTCTTCTCTCCATCTGCTCCCAGTGCGTCAGCCCCGAAGCCTCCTGGGGATCGTTTGTTTTCTGTTTGGTCTCCAACAGCCATTTCTGCTGGCGCTGCCCCAAATTGAATCTATCTTTATCGGGATGGCTTTGCTGCCTTATTGCCCATCATGGGAAGCGTGTTAGCGCTTCCCTGCTCCCACTCTGGTGCGTCGATAAGGCAGTGCCTGCGGCTGCTTCAGCTCCCTTTCCACTACCTACCAACACGTCTGTTATTTAACTGAGCTTTTCCAGTGAGATCCGGGACTTTTTGAGGCAGTATGTCTAGATTCATTTGCGGAATTTTTCACCAGTCTGAGAAAAACATTGCTTCTGGCTTTTTATTCTCTCCCTTTCCCTGAATCGAGCAGTGAAATTTAATACTGGTCTTGCTCAGAATGAATCTGCCCTTCAGTTTATTTTCTTGCTTTATTCATCCTCCCCTCTCTCAAATGACAGAAAGAAGCATCAACAACAAAAAATTTGTATACCTCAGAAGACATGAGGGGTTGGTTGTACTCGTGTTTGATAAATATTTATACAGATACGAGCAACTGCAATCGTACGGCTGGAAGATACATTTTAAATGCCATGATTCATCCCGGCACACTCTGCAGTCAACGGGAATGCCACTGTCGATCTGATCTGTGTTGTGTGAGGTCTGTGGCTCATCTCTTTGTGGGCAACCCTTAATCAGTGCTGGAAATCTTGTCTAGGAGCTGGTGCAGCGCTGGTGCACCATCCTGGTTCCACTAGTGAAGAGGAGGGGAGCTTTAAAGTGGCTTGAGGCTAAAACCAGATAACCACGTTAAACAGGCAATTGCTTGTTTGTGTCGGGTGTATGATACGTGTGAGTTCAGAGAGCTTGTGCAGAGTCTTGGCTCTTTATTAACTTCTGAGTCTGTAAGTGCGGTGCTGAATTTCTGTATCAAGCACTGTGGTGGTGTTTTCCTGGTTTGTGGATTCATGTAGGTGCCTCGGAGTTGTCACCTGTTTCTTGATGAGAGGAGGAGTCAAAAGGGAAAAGGGAATAGAAAAGCAGAAGAGGGAATAGAGAAGCAAGTGCTGTTTGGGGAAATTGGTCTAACATTAGGAGCCAGTGTTTGCTGCAAAAGGAGGGTGAGGGAAGCACGCTCGGATAGTCACAAAACCTCATCTGCTGCCTACCTGGTGGGGATTTTTCTAGTATTTGGGGTACGTCAGATCAAGATATGGGAGAGATGCCTGGTTAAGAGAAACTGGAGCAGAACTATACCAGGGATTTTGTTAGGGCTCTGTCTTTGAAGCGTGAATCTTTGGTCATATGTATCTGAAAGAACACGTTTTCTAAATATGCGAAGGGACTGAGGGTGTAAAGATCATGGAATTGATTAGGAGGCAATTTTGCAATGTCTATCACTCAGTAATTGCATAGTACGCGTAATAACAGGAACAGCAAATACAGAACCTCATACAAGGATTGATTTTAGGGTACTGGGCACTGCAGGAAGGGTTTTGGGTTGTTTCACAACAGCTGTGATTTATACCAGAGATGCCTGTGTGTTTGTGCATCTGCTTTCGATGTGAAGAGCCAGGCAGCTTACCAAAAGGACATGAAGGTGGATATTTATAATGTCGTGACTACAGCGTGTGTAATGTAACGGTTCCTCCCGGGATGCGCGAGGAGGGGGACGCGAATGTAAGGAGTGGAGGAAGCTTTTTAATGAATTTGTTTATGAAGATGGATTAAGACGCCCGCCGTGCAGCCTGCTGTGACTTGGAGCTCTGAGTGGCTCCTATAAATAGAGCCTGGAAGGCAGTGAGTGGATCCTTCATGGGCTTTCCAGTTAATTGTGAGAGATGAACCTTCGCAGCAACGGCTGCTAAAAATAGCTCGGAGTCTGGCAGCACGCTGCCTGATCCCTGGGCGCTGGAGCCGGCATCTAATTACCTTCAGGAGTGGGCGGGTGGGTGCTCCCCTGGAGCCCCTTCAGCCCAGGGGCACCTGCAGCCTCCCCTCCACCCCAGCTAGGGTGGCGGCCAGTCTCCGAGGAGAAACCAAAGATGCTCTGCTTTTGGTGCACGTCTCACTGAGCAGATGCCCCGCTACCATTTCTCTTAGGCTTATTGACTTTGCTCTTTCGCTGAGAGATGCTTCAGCTGCTTTGTGGGAGTGGAGGGCTTAGGTGAGCTGCTGGTGCTGACAAGCCTTTGCGTGGTGGTGCTTTAAGTGATGGGAGTATGAAAGTTGGGGATGGGCGGCGTCACTGGGGGCTTGTGGTGACACTGCCTGTGTTTCTCTGCCCAGACTCACTACGCGGTGCGGGATACCACTGTCCTCTGTACGGATGAAGCCATTGACACCCTCACCGCCACGATCGAGTGTGAACAGCCCCAACCCGACCTCTACAAGTGAGTTTACTCTTCCTGCCCATCCTGCCCCGCAGTTGCCTGGTGTCATCTCCCTGCGGACACCTGAGCATCATCGCTTCAGGGTTCTAGTAAGATACAGTTCAGCAGTGAAGGGCGTTTTCTTCTCATCCCACCAAAAGATTTCTCGAGGCAGCAATAAGCTGCTTGGCTTCTTCCATACGAGGATGGCAAAGTCAAGCCCACACTTCTTCAGAGCTTGGTTTCGTTACAGCAAAACCTCCCCTGTGCAGCTCTTGCCGTGGTGTAATGAGCTGGTTTTTGTCAGCTCAACTGCAGTCATGGTCCCTGTGCCTATTCTTAGACCACTCTACCTCCCAAGTAGAACGTGTTGGCCTAAGTGACTTCCAGGAGTAAGCGGTCTTCGTGGTTAAATCCCTCGAAAGAGGTTTGCTGGGGTGCGCTGCGCTCTGTAATGGGATGTATCGGGGTACATAGACACGGTCAGGTGCTGCTGCTCTGCTGCTGGGGGACACCCGTGGCCATGGGGATGTGGGGCCTCTCCCTGACCCAAGCACAGCCACCCCTCTGAGCTCCCAAATGCGTTCGTTTACGTGTTTGCTTCCATCTCCTGTCGGGGACTTCTTAACATATGTCTGTAGTAACTCTTTATAGCATTAATGCGTTTGTAATACGCGTTTCTCATATTTGTATTGCAGATTTGTTGGAAGAATTATCATCTACAGAAGCAACCAAGAACCTGTAGCCAGGTTGGTCTTGCAGCTGTCTCGCTGACCCTCCTCAAAGAGATTGGGCGTCGACATCAGGTTTCAGGGATCTGAACCTGTGCTGCCATCGTTAGGGAGTGGTTGTTTTTCTCTAACCATTCCAAGTAGGCCCGTAGTTAACCTCTCCACAAAATCTCTCCTGCCATCCTGTGATTTACTTGAGCCCCTCTTGGGGAAGCAATGTGGGACCACCTGGTAACATCCTTCCCTGCTGGTGGGGAACGTGTTTACCAGGCAATTGCAAAATATTGTTTCTTAAGGGAAAGCAGAAGCTTAAGAATCAGAGTAATTCAGGAAAAAATAAGCAAATAATCTTTGTGTCATCAAAACCAGGTGGCTGTCACTGGAGCTGTGCTGGGCGTGTTTCATGCTGTTGTGGATCTACTCAGGCTCTTGAAGCAACTGAGGGTCATGGGTGGGGGGTTTGAAGAGAAGTAAGACAAAAATGGGAGCAAAATAAGCCACTGGCTTTGGTGCCATTTACGACTGCTGGAATGGACAGGTTTTTGATATTTTAAAAGTCAGGTTTTTATATAAGTACTTTAGCGTACTAGATCTGAATATTTCGTGTTTATTCCTCAAAAGCCATATTGATAATCCCCTATGAAATTTGGTGCTCTGAGCACCAAGACTGGTCTGCGTAAGATGAAATGAAATAAAAGCATAGAAAGTGAAAAAAAAATGTAGTCAAGCAATGCCCAATTTAACATGCAAAGCAGATAATCAGACCTAGAGAACATCTATTTAGCTTTATAATCTCTCTCCGAGTCTAAATTATAATGCAGTTTGAATGCTCTTTGAGTGATGTAATGTTATAACTTCTCTTACGTTTAGGTCTTTGGGTCCTGAAAACCTGTTGCTGAAAGGTGCTACCCTCAAAAATACCAAGAAGATTTATGGTGAGCTATTATTGTTGTTATTAATAATTTATTTATTTTAATAGTTTTGATATGTAGATGTTCATTGTGAAATCTGGAGGGAGGAAAATACTTCTGTACATCTTGCCTGCCTGGGCTCTACAGTTACATTTGGTACGCAAGCTGTTTGCAAAGCTGACAGGGTGAAATTAGGAGATCCTGGTTATCTCTGCAGTGTTGCCAAGCTGCGCAGGTTGTGCTAATACACCTCAGCAAGCTTTTCTTTTTGCCTGAGATGCGAAGAGCAGGGAGTTGTTCCCAAATCCTTTGAAATCGTGTGCTAGGATCACAATCCCAGCCGCTGGTGATCGAGGGTGACGGCTGTTATGGAAGACTGATGTTTTTCCTGACTGAATGTGATCTGTAGGCTCCTGCTCAGTGCTCTGGGATATATGAAATTACATTACTTAGCAGCCTCGGAGGTTTCCGTAGCTGAACAGTCCTTGGGTAATGCCTCTTTGTGCGACTGGGATTCGCGTTTGATGTAAACACCGCTGCCCCTTATGGCTGAGCCCAAGGTGGGTCCCTCCGGGGCTGCGAGTCCCTCATGAGCCCTGCTTTAATACCCTCTTGTAGGAGTTGCAGTCTATACTGGAATGGAAACGAAAATGGCTTTGAACTACCAAGGGAAATCTCAGAAACGGTCTGCTGTAGAAAAGTGAGTATTTATAGTCGGCAACAAATCGGTAAAAGCTTTTGGGTTTGGGTTTTTTCCTTTTAATGGATGACTTGTATAGAATAATCTCCTAATCTGCTGCCTTTTGTTTCGGATGCTCTCTGATGGCATAGAAAAATCTGTATATTTGATTAATCAGATCTGTCAAGAAGCTACCATCTTTTCGTAGCTTTTTTAATTTAAAAACAAAACTGAGAGATGTTAAAATATATGAACTGACCCTGAATGTCAGCACTGTCAAAAGCACTCGTTCTGTAATTCCTTTCTTAAAAGTAAGGAAGTCCTGTTCCTGCTTACTTGAATGATTTTCTGTATAAAAGTATCAGCGAGAATTTAAAAAAGAAACCTGTTTTTCAGATCTATCAACGCTTTCTTGATAGTGTATTTGTGCATCCTATTGAGCAAGGCTACTGTGTGCACCACTCTGAAATACGTCTGGCAGAGCAATCCCTTCAATGATGAGCCTTGGTACAATGAAAAGACTAAGAAAGAGAGAGACACATTCAAGGTAAGTGGATTTGTACTTCAGCACCTCCTCCAGCTTTATCTATTCTGATGGTTTTATTTAATCCGATGGTGTCTGCTGCCAGCCCTGTTTGCTCGCTGGAAGTGACATTGTTTCCTTCAGTCTCCTCAGCTGTCGGTGCTTTTTTTCTGCCTCTCTCATGCTTCCGCATGGCGATGCTCGTGTGGAGCAGGGCAAAGCATAAATAAATACTATATATGATAAAAATGCAGCAGCTGATTTAACTGGGATCCTTATCTGAACTCGAGCTATCTTTCGACTTTAAGTAGGTAAGAAATTGAGGCCACATCAACCATCGTCTTAAGCTTGACAAGACACAGGCAGTCAAGCCTGAAAGAGTGAGTGTAAGTGTGTAGAAATCAGTTCCTTGATGGGTTATTGAGTAGGACGTAGAGGGATGTCACTGTTGTACCCACGTCATAGCTTTGACTGGCCTCAAACCACTTGCTCCTTTTTTCTAGTTACTTGAGATCAGAATGAATCTGTAGCGGGATATTCTTAAGAGACATATGTGTGAATAAACCATCATTTTGGTCACTGCGAAGCAGTGAGATGTGCTCTTGTATTATACCCTTGCAGATCTACAGAAGACAGTGGGTTGTTTTCATCAAAGCAAAATGGAATCTTAGCTGTATTCGTTTTCAGGTTGTGTTTTTCTATTTAACCTCAGAAGAAAAGCTGACTAAAATGACAAAGGTGTTGCTGTGAACTGCCTCTGAGCCATGCCTGATGGTCACAACCTGCATCTTCTTCTCTTTCCATTGCAGGTCTTGCGGATGTTCACGGACTTCTTGTCATTTATGGTCCTCTTCAATTTTATTATCCCAGTCTCCATGTATGTTACAGTAGAGATGCAGAAGTTCTTGGGCTCCTTTTTCATCTCTTGGGACAAGGAGATGTACGACGAAGAGATAAAAGAGGGAGCGTTGGTGAACACCTCGGACCTTAACGAAGAGCTCGGGCAGGTCAGAACATGCTCTGTTTGCATCTGCTTGGATGAAAATGTGGACAAAACCCTCCTCCCTGATAGGAACCCTTGTTGCGTCAGTCTCTCACGGTCCCCTCAGGGCAGAGCTTCAGCTGGTTTGGTGGCACTTTCTATTTAATGTGATTCTACTTGCTCTGCGAAACGGATAAGGTTATAAATAGTGCATGAAAGAGCAGGAATTGGGTCATGCCAATTGTTTCCATATTGGGGAATATCAGGCGCAGCACTCCGCACGTCAGGGGGGGGTTTTGCTTTCGCTGCTTCAATTAAAAATTAAAAATCCTCTGTCTCTTCGAGGATTAACGAAAACGTCTGAGTGGTGATCTCTCTGGGCGTGCAGCACACACACAGCCACGCTGCTGCTGCTGCCTCTGCTGGGGCATTTAGACAGCTCAGGCTTCCCTTTCTTTTCTGCTCAGGAGAGACTGAGTAGAAGGTGTGTGTAGCGCCTCCTGCTTTTTGTTTTGCTTTTACAAATATATATGTATATATATTTGGAGTAGCAATTCCCTACTTTAAATACAGCACCGAGATGAAAATGCCCCAAAGGAGGCAGCAGACCTGCAGCAGCAGCTGTGTAAGCTCCAGAAGCTATAGCAAAGGACTTGGTAAAGAGGATGAGGAGAAAACAAAGAGCACGGAAACAGATTTTAAGTGTTCAGGGTCCACCTCCTGCCACCTGTGCGACAGGCTGAAAAACAAAGGAGCTGCTCTGAGGAGCAGAGTAGTAGGACTACACAGCGGTGTAAGTCATGGGGGGCACCTGCATCTTCTTGGAGGGCTGGGTTAGGATAGCAGCAAAGTACTCCTGCAGCATTGGTGTAAATACACTAAAACACCCCAGAGTCTTTGCTTTTGCGGGGGAGGGGGCTCCTTTCCCAGTGCGTGGGGCTGGGGTGCAGTGAGGCAGCCGGCTTGCTTGCTTCTAGGTGGAGTATGTCTTCACGGACAAAACCGGGACCCTGACGGAGAACAGCATGGAGTTCATCGAGTGCTGCATAGACGGGCACAAGTACAAAGACTGCATTTCGGAGGTGGATGGCTTCTCTCAGGCCGATGGATCCCTAAAATACTATGGCAAAGCAGAAAAGGTAAGAAGTCTGCTTGTTGATGACTGTTAGGGTTTTGTGGTTGGCTGCTGTCTGGGTAAATACAGCAGAAGCTGGGAGGGGGCGTTGGCTTTTTTTACTTTAAAATGTGCACACACAAAAATCACAGCCAAGTGCCATGAGGTGTTACCAAGCTGGTAACGAGCCCTCCCTCCCTTCTGCCTAGAGCCGGGAGGAGCTGTTCCTGCGAGCCCTCTGCCTGTGCCACACCGTGCAGATCCAGATCAAGGAAGCAGACCAGGTGGATGGGCTGATAGGACGTCCAGAACGCAAATACAGCTACGTCTCCTCTTCCCCAGACGAGATTGCTTTGGTGAAAGGCGCAGAAAAGTAAGAATGTGAAGATGTTGATGTTCTAAATCCCTCTCTCTGGTGGGAGGGAGGTGAGGGTTATATCAGAAAACCATAAACCCTTTTCCCTGGTCAAAACTGCAGCTCTCTCTGGGAAGCACATTGTGATACCAGCGCCGGGCCTGACACACAGCCCTGGGAAGCCACACGAGCCTGTGGGTTTAAATGAGCTCTCAGTAAAAGGGATGCTCTGCAAAGGGTCTTCCCTGAGCAGCTTCTCAGGAGGCAGCGGTTTGTATTCACTGCTGAGAGCAGCCTCAGGGTGCTGCAGTGCCCGGCTGGGGCAGAGCCTCCTTTGCTGGAGCCCCCATGGCCATGTGGTGTAACCCCCAACAAATGGAGCCCAGTTACCGAGTGCATATTGCAGCCAAATTGTTTCCTTGGCATGAAGTGGCAAAATAATAGGATGGGTTACTTCTACCAAACCCTCCTTTGAACCTTGCTGAAGACGCTCAAGGTCTGGTTGGATGGGGCTTTGAGCAGCCTGGTCTAGTGGAAGGCAGGGGGGTTGGAACTAGATGATCTTTAAGGTCCTCTCCAGCTGAAACCATTCTAATACCTTGTGCTATTGCCAGCCCCTAGGCTTTAGGCAGAGGCTGTTGCAGCTGTATTTACTTGTTCATGGTTTGTAAATCTGCTGGAGAGCCAGGGAACCGTGTCCAGAGGCTCTCGATGTCTGCACCCAACTCTCCAGGTCATGGGAGCCGTGCCAGAACATCACAGCAGGCTCTGCGTGGAGCAAGCAAACATCCAGCCAAGCTTTTTAGCTCGGGCTTGCTAACTTCTTTGCTCTCCTTTGCAGAAGGTGAAACGCGAACATTGTTAATGTATAATATGTGCCAACGGGTGTTTTCAATGTTGTTCTGTCCTTTTGTTTATTGACAGGTATGGTTTCACTTTTCTAGGACTTGAAAACAATTTCATGAAAATACGAAACCAAAAGAATGAAACTGAAATGTAAGTGCTGCAGGGGCTGCGGGGGAACGGGGCTGCCAGTGCTGTGCCAGCTCCTGCCCGGCTGGGGGGACTTTGATCGGTGTGGCCAACGTGGCAAGGTCCAAGTTATTCCCCGAGGGCTGTCAGACCATGCTCACCTGCACCTGAGCCTTAAACAGCACAGCGAAGTGCAGGCTGAAAGACTTTCTTGCAAAAATGTGCTGGTGCTTTTAGAGACATCTAAATGCAGGTGCCTTAAGTGCCCACAGTCCCTTGTGCGTACCCTCCATCCTTGCTCGGCTGCGCAGGTGACTCCTGGGATCCACAGGGTGGCTGCTGACCTTAGGGACAGTGGCTGGGCCTCGCGGCAGGATTCTGCAAGCCTAGACTGTGTGATGTGGCTTCCTGCCCTGTAACTTTTTTACCCTTTATAGCTAAAAATAATTAGATTTTACCCTGTGCTTGCAACTTGCGGGACGTCTGCGAATCAGTGACCTAATCCCCGCGCTCCCTGAGAGCTTGCCTTCACAAGCAAGTTTCACTTCTGACTCCCCTTATGGTGAAACTCCTGATTGAAATGCCGGAGCCAGTGTTACTGCTTGTGGTGCCCCACTGCCTGCTGAGCCCCTGCCCAGCCGGGGGTCTTGCTGTGCTGGGCACCCACACCCGCAGCCTCTTCACTTCATTTTCTTGTGCAGTAGCTGTAAAAAGTACATTGCCCAGTGGGTGCTGCCACTTGTAGGGTGTATTGATTTCTGCAGCTCATTGTTAGTGATTTTCTGTCTTAAATAGTTATTTTTCTTTTACTGAGTCTAAGCTGCTTTCTTTTTTTCTTCTTATTTTTAAGGTATCAACTTCTCCATGTGTTGAACTTTGATCCTGTCCGTCGCCGTATGAGTGTCATTGTGAGAACCACCACGGGTATAGTTAAAATGCATTTCTGGACTCCTGTACATGTGTGCGCATGTGCATAAATATAAACCACATCCTCTTTATTCCCAGAATGGTTAAGCTATTAGGTTTTCTAAGCTGGTCTCATTAAATTCTCTACTGGTTCTGGTTAGGATAGAGTTAAGTAGCTGTTGGGGACCAGCAATAGGTACGAGGAAGGGATAGGGATGGGCACAGCGATCCATGAAGAGCTCCCTGCTTGCCTTGTTCCTGCCTGGAGCTACAAGTACAGGTGGGGAGATGTGAGACCTTCCCTGGAGTGGATTGGTTTTCATGGGAACAGCACACAATAATTCAGAGGTCACCCACCTTCTCAAATGTGCATCCCATAAAGTATGAGATCCTGGTTTTATCCTCCCTGAAAAGATTGTCAAGGCTTCTAAATAGTAAAATATGAGCTGCTTTGCCGAGCCTGTTGCAGAAAGCTTGCTCAGAGGCAGGCGGGGGCACCCCATGTCCCAGCCTGAGGTCAAACAAGGCTTTGCTCAAGCTGGTGTCAGGCCACTTTTGGTAGGCAGCTGGGCTTTTAGCAACATCTTCTTGAGTCCTGCCAGATTTCCTCTCTCTGCATCATTTGCTGGCTGCTGAAGCTGTTAAGCCTTTCTACGCTTGTGAACGCTATAAACTATTTATAATTTGCTTTTAGGGAAGTTGCTTCTCTTCTGTAAAGGAGCAGACTCCTCGATTTTTCCAAGGGTGCAGCAGGAAGAAATCCAACAAACGAAAGTCCATGTGGACCGCAACGCTATGGTGAGTGCGCGGGTGGAATTTGGCTGGCTCCTGGGGTCAGGAAAGCCTCATTCCAAAAATAGGGATGTGACCTCGCTTTGGAGGGAAGTGTTGAAAATCTCAGTGTCACTTCACATTGTTTTGAAGCCAGGCTTCTTTCCTTTTCTGTTTCTTTGGCTTCCACCTTTTTTTCGTGTTCTTTTTTCCACCTGACTTTTCATATACTTATATGGTCTCCATCACAGTTGTGCCCAAGCATCCCCCAAGCAAGTTAAAAATAGAAATAACAATAGCAGGCTGCTTTCCCCAGTGGGAGAAGTGCCTGGTTCCAGTTGTGGGGACACCTGGTCCCTGCACTCTATGAGACACATGCTCTCAGCTCTGGTCCTTCTCTTAGTTTCTGTCATATTACATGCACGTAATAAACATAACCACAGTTACTCTAATGAAAAGAAGCTTGTGTATAAACACACAGAAACTGGTCTTTTGACCCAAGCCAACAAATTGTCGCGGTCATCAGGGTCAGCACTGATAGTGGAGAAAACCACTAGCCCTAAAGTGAGGAGCTGTGGAAAATCTGTTTCTAGGGCACTTGTCCACTTCATTTTCTTTCCCTCCTCCTACCAGGACGGCTACCGAACGCTCTGCGTGGCATTCAAAGAGCTGACTCAAAAGGAATATGACAAAATCGACAGACAACTTAACGAAGCCAAGATGGCTTTGCAGGACAGGGAGGAGAAGATGGCCAAGGTTTTTGAAGACACAGAGGCCGACATGCACTTGATTGGGGCTACTGCTGTAGAAGACAGGTAAAGACGTGACCACCACCACCACTGATCCCGCGGGACCTGTGTTTTCTCCCTGACATTACATCGTGGCCCTGACTCGCTGTGGTGGAACTGAGCAGCCAGGCAGATGCTGGAAGTGTCCAGGGCCATTAATTACTCCATGGCACAAGCAATTACACAGTGCCCTAGTTGCTAAAATTGGCCAGTGTAGTAGGAATTAGGATTTATTAATGAAACTACAGAAGCACTCGCACTTCTGGAGAGTGAATTAAGCACGCGGCGTTAATTTGCACATCAAAACAAATTCAGTCTCGCGTGCAGTTGTAGTAACTGTGTGTAAATTAAACCCTTACTCCTGACTTTTAGGTCTCGCAGTATTAAGTGCTGATTTCTTTTGGGTTTTGGGGTTTTTTTCAGTCTGCAAATAAAAAATGGGGTTTTCTGACTTCTAGTCCTTCAGCACATGTNGCAGCTAGATTGACTTCTTAAAGTCTGATTTCATTTCAAACGTGTGCCTTGTTGTGTTCCAGAAGCTGGACGTTGAGTCAAGAGTACGGCCTGATTATAGATGGCTCGACGCTGTCTCTGATACTCAACCCTTCTCAGGACTCCAGTTCTAGTAATTACAAAAACATATTTCTACAAATCTGCTTGAAGTGCACGGCAGTCCTCTGCTGCCGGATGGCTCCTTTGCAGAAAGCACAGGTATTTACTCTACCTGATGATATGCTTCAGATACTTAAAAGTGATGTGATGTACTTTTAATCTATCAGCTGGGACTTGGAGACCTGATCATCTCAATCAGCTTGGACTTCTCCAGGCTATGTGTAAGCCGCGCCTCAGCTTCAGAGTGTGATGGAAACACACCAGTCTTTCAAATCTGAATATAAACCCTTTTGTTCAATATCCTCGCAGGAAGCCAGAAACCCAACCCAATTAGAAGTAAACAAACCCCCCTGTTTATTTTTTTTTTCCTTTCTAAATTTGTCAAGTGGAGTCTGTCTTCCTCACACCAGCTGATGGAACCCAAGCCAGATAAACGGCGTGTTTCTGCCCCTCTTCCAAAGAAGCGTTTCCTGACCCTGAAAAGCAGGAGAGGTCCCACCTTTGGGAGAGGTGGGGTGCCAGAAGGAAAGGGTGGGATGCTGCTGCCTAGGGTCTGTTTTTAAATCCTTTCCTTCATCACCGTGCAGCTGGATCTTGGCTTGCGCTCTGGTTGGTGACTGAGAAGGATGGGCTTTTATTATTCTGATCTCTCCAGGTGTTATCTTGCTGCTGTAGAAACCTGACTACTTGTCCTGGGGTGCTCTTGCAAGTGGGGCAGTGGGGGCGGGGGTGTCTCTGGAGGTTTTTTAACTGAATTTCTTAGTTCTGCTCTTATCCTTTCTTAAAAATCTTTCAGATTGTGCGAATGGTGAAGAACACGAAAGGGAGCCCCATAACCCTCTCCATAGGGGATGGTGCGAATGACGTTAGCATGATTTTGGAAGCACACGTTGGAATAGGTAAGACCCGTCTGACACCTAAACCCTGTCTGCTGTGTCCGGGGTTTACTGTCAAGGTGCAGATGGTATTTCTGATTGCACACTGCTAAACTGATCCCACTAGAAAATGCAGAAAGTCTGCTGGTGCTCGCTTTGGAGCCAGGGTTTGACTTCAGATAAATGCTTGAGCTCACCCTATGCTGCTCACCTTTGGTAGTACCGCTGTCAGTGATAAAAAACAGCTTGTGTTCAAAAACGCTGGCCAAATTCAAGGTGCTAAAGGTTGCCTGCTGGTCAGAACAAAAAAAGCACAAGTAGGAAACTGATGGGTTATTGCAAACGTGGTGCGATGAAAATGTCAGTCTTTATGAGGGCTGTCTGATCACAGCTGCTCGTAACCCAACACTGGGGACCTGCCTGTGTTTCCTGGGGGCTGACACTCGGTTACATTGTCTGCCCTGTCCTTATGACTGACATCAGGCTGGAAACTATCCTCCTTTCTGCGGACTGGTGTCAGAGATGTGGGAAATGCTGGAGATTTTTGTAATGCCGCTAAAGAAGGGTCGATGGAAGAGAAAGGGCAGCCTCCTCGTTTGGGGTTGTTGGAAATGCCGCGGTGCCCTCTGGTGAACGGATTCCCAGGGCGGTTCATTGGGATGTGGCGCTTGAGCGAACAAAGCTACCTTTCTTGAGCTCAGCTCTGCCGGGATGTCTCGGGAGGCTGAGATCTGCAGTGGAATAACTAGGCTGTGTGAGATGCAGGCAAGCCCGTGGGGAAGCCAATTCCTTGTCTTTTATCAGGTTTGCTTAGATGCTCTTCACCGCGCTCTCTTACACAGGAACTCAGACAGCAACCTAAATATAGCTTAAAAAGCCCAGAGGCAGGTCTGAGTGTTGTGGAGCCAAACCCACGCCAAGCCTTGGAGCACGCTAGCGTGTTGTTCTCCTGGGGCACTCGAGATGGAAATAAGTGCCGTGAGATACTGTGGGATGTGAGCAAACCTAGTGTGCAGCATCGATCTGGATTCTGGTCCCTTCAGGATTAACCCCTTGCCACACTTCTGTCTGCAGGTATAAAAGGCAAAGAAGGCCGGCAGGCTTCCAGAAACAGCGACTACGCTGTGCCAAAGTTTAAACACTTAAGAAAATTGCTACTAGCACATGGGCATTTATACTACGTGAGAATAGCACACCTTGTACAGTATTTCTTCTATAAGGTAAGGATGTGTGCACAGCTCATTGCTTTGGTTATACTACAGGGGGTTTTTGACAATGGAAAAAAAACAATAAATGGGGGGAAAAAAATGTAAAGGGTATTCTGCAGTCTCAGTTTTCCTTCCCTAGCAAAGGCTGTGTCTCTGCTGTGTGTCTGTCAAGTGAGAAGAGGGAGAGGGGAATGTAGCATGACTTTCTTCCAGTGTTTTCTGCAGATACTTACTGCTTATTGGATTCATTTTGTGCTTGGTAGAAACTAGTGCCCTAACCCATCTGATACTGTAAATCAGACATATCTGGTATCCAATATTGTAAAATCAGACACTAACACCTGATAACAAGAAAAAAATATTTGGATTTAGATTTAGAAATCAGGCACTTCTCTGCTAACCATTTGCCTTTTGTTTCCCTAGAACCTTTGCTTTATTTTACCGCAGTTTTTATACCAGTTCTTCTGTGGATTCTCACAGCAGGTAACTTCCAGTAATGTGTCTGTAAACCCAGGATAAAAAGCAAGCAGCACAATGAGGCTTCCTCGCAGAAACTTGGCTTTTGGTGTCCTATGCCTTTCTCACCTTGCTTTAGAGGACAGTGGGAGCTGGCCGTGTTGCTCAACAACATATGTGGAGCATAATAATGTTGGGACCCATAACTGAAAAGAAAGTAATCTGCTTTCTTTCCTTTCCCAGCCACCACCCATAAATACCTAAAAGACCTTCCTAAAGTAATGAGAGAGGGGTTTAGCTGGTTTGTCAGCACCCGATTTTGCCGCTTCTCCTTCGCTTAAGAAGTTTTCAAATAGTTCCTGATTTTTTTCCTCCTCTTCTGTATTTCTCTGCGTTAGAAATGTCTGTCAAAAGGAAGAACAGTTTGTTCTTTTGTGACAGCCTTTAAAAAGAGACACATGATGAGCGTCATCAGAGCCTTGCTTAGTCCAAGTGAGTGCCAGAGGGACAGATCCGTGTGATGAAGGGGTTCATGTGCTTGGAGAGAAGAGCTTTTGCTTTTCTGTCAACTAGTGGGCTTTTGCGTCTGTTTGGGCTCAAAATCAACAGTGAGGAAGAGTAGATGATAGGAGATAATTCTCTGCTTGTCTTGGCAGAACCACTTGCTTTTTTTCTTAAAAAAGAAGAAACTATAGTTCCTCTAAACCAGTCTAGTCTTTAGAGAGTCACGGGAGACATCAAGGATATTAATAGAAACAGCCGCACAAGAGCAACTACAGAAACGCTGTGATAAGGGCTGTTTAATCACGTTTTGCTGGAGAATGAGCTGGAGATGAGACCAGCCGGTTACCAAATTTACCAGTAGTGGGAGCAGGGTGCTGGCTGCACAGCCTGCAGGTGCCACTGGCATTGTGCGGAGCATGACCCCTGTCAAATGAAACCATCCTATGTGACTGTGACAAAGGGATGAATCTCTAGGGTATGTACGGAGACAAGGGCTGGAAACTTGAAATCTGTTTGTGCAGGGACTTTTTAAATGGAATTTGTGTCTCATTTTACCCTTTCTTCCTCTTTTTTTTTTTTTAGCCACTCTATGATGCTGCTTATCTTACCATGTACAACATCTGCTTCACGTCACTACCTATCCTGGCGTACAGCCTCCTGGAGCAGCATATCAACATTGACACGCTGACCTCAGATCCTCAGCTGTATATGTAAGTAGGACCAGACTGGGTGAGCCTCTGCACAACTTGGTTACCCACGGTGTAAGTTTTGTTGGTGCAGGACTGTAAGCAGGTGTCCCTGTTCTATATCAGTGATGGGGTGACCATGAAGTGCAGAAAAGGTTGTTTCTGTTCCTGCTGGCTCTGCTGCTGGTGCTGCATTAGAGCTGAGCAGCGTCCTATTTACTGCCTACTTCTACTTATTTATGTTCTCGAACGGCATCAGTTCTAGAAAATTGCACTGCTGTGTCTCTATAAAAAAATGAACTGTAGGTGGAATTCTTCATGTGTAAGAAAACTCAAGCTGTGAGTGTGGCCAGACCATTCATTCACGTTAGCTTTGAGCCCGGCAGTGTGAGCTGAGCACATGGTAGAGCATGTAATGGATAGAGGGGAGACTGAGCTTTCAGGAGGTAAAAAGATCCATTCATTTTCAGAAAGATCAATGTTCCTGAAGCCCGGCTCGGGCAGGTAGTTTCTCAGCTGGTTTAAATGGATATCCTCCCCCAGGCTTCCCCTCCACAGGCCGGATCTTGATGTCAGAGCCTGTTACTGGGGAACTCTGCTCTTTGATCCACATGCTTGGAGTTTTCTGCCACGTTGCCCAAGCAAAGCCCAGTTGAAGAGGACGCTGCCTTTTCTGCTTTGCTGGTTGCTTTCTCTCCTCTGGTTCCAACTGAGGGGTGTCCAGCCTGCCATGGAAACAGAGATGCCTTCCATCTACCTCCCACCCCTGCCCACGCACATGTGCTTGGCTGCAGCTCTTCAGCAAGGACTAAGGGAGGTGCTTTTGGGGGGAAACTCCTGCTCATGCATCCCTGTTGCTGATTCCCTTGCTGGCCAGTGAGCTCAGCCCCAAATTCACCCCCGTGGAGAGAAACTAGGCTGGGGCTGCTCTGGCCAGTGCCCTGTGTAAGCCTTGCCACCGTTGTACGACACTCCTCTGCCATGGCAGAGCTGTGTGTAGGATGCGAGTGATGCAAAGGGAACTGGCAGGTACCTAAAGATGGTGTGTGAAAACTGCTTTAGGTATAGAAGAAACAGCAAATGCAACAAGGACTGTAAGGTTAGGAAGGGGCTTGGGTGCTTTGGAAATAAGTACTCAGACCTGTGATTAATTAGAGCTCTGTGTTCCTCCATTCACGTGGCAAAAATGCCACGGCATGTATTTTAAAATAAATTGGTAATTGAATGTTGTGCAGCACAAACCAATAACAGCAGGCTCCTGCGCACTCGCCCGATGGGTTGCCTGATCTCCGGGATCTGTCCATTGAGGGAAAACAGATTAATTGTGTAGGCAGATAGCTTAAGTTTGAATATTCATGACTGTGCGTGTGCTGCTGAATGCAGAACAACCGCTGCGCCTCTGCCGTGTGAAGTGCTGAGCTGCTGCAGTGCAGATCTCTAGTCTGAGGTGCTGTGAAAAGCCTGTTTACGGCGGGCGCTGCAGGACAGAAATACGAATGTGAAACAAATCTATTTTCTCTCCTGCCAATAAATCCCGCTCACAGTCTGGTTTATCCGTGTTGTTTACTCATATCCAAGTTGCGGTATGTTAGAGCATTGTCGCCGCATCATTGTGCGTAGGATTCAGTAGGGGTTTGGTTTAAAAACTGCAATTATAGGAGCGCCGTACCTTGCACGGTTTGCAAGGTGCATCTTGCTGAAAATGGATGTATCGCTTTAATAGTTAGGGAGAAAAATGAGAAAAGAACAGGGATTTTTGGTTTTGCCATCAACATGCTTTTATCCCCCATCAATCTTCAAATTTTAAAGGAAGCAATCTGAAAAAATAATGATGCGGGAAACTTTTTTTAACTCCCTCCTGCCCTGACGGCTGCTCTCAGCTTCCCGGGCTTTGCCTG